>JASAMW010002429.1:0-37708 GCA_030247985.1 Epsilonema sp. ZAB3_2 | reverse complement strand
CTCATGAAGATTCTAATACGTACGATAGACGATGGAGGATAAGGTAGGTGTGTACTTTACTAGTGTCGATGATATATTGGAACACTTGCGGTAGGCTACGTCGGAAAATAACAAGTTTTTCACCACTTACATGCACTTCAAATTTCGAAAAGTGCTGCAGCCGTGGCTGTGAGTTGATCTTTCCTCTTTTTCACGCCTGTTTCATGCCTACCGGGGGCCGGCAGCATTGACATTTTTCTTTCACCTGTGGCGTCGGTGGGGGGCGTAAAAAAATTAGCCCAATTAGCCGGCGAAAACGCATTCGGCGGACTCTGGTAGCATGTACGATGATGCATGCAATCGCTGCAGTATGCAATGCAGTAAGGTATAATACATCGCGTCGACCGATTGCGATGGAAAAGAAAAGTACGCAAATGCATGCAGATGTCCGATTGCAATATGAACAATGAAACGGCGTTTTATTGCCTTATCGAAAGTGAGTCGAAGGTGACCCGATGGGGAAAATAATAGAATACATGTATGTACAAACGTAGCAGTACAGTACCTGATGGTGATGGGTAAGTCGTCCGATAGAACAAAACCGCATGTATGCCGTACCAAGATAAAAACGCAAAACTGCCGTACCAAGATACTGTAATGTTCCGTGTATAGCCCCCTCTCGTGTATAAGCCCCCCTCGTGTATAGCCCCCCCTAATCGGCCACTAACGTCTTTTGCCCTCGTGTATAGCCCCCTATTGCGAACCGCGAAAAGCAAGAGAAATCCAGTGTTTTTGAGCTAAAAACAGCGTTTTTGAGGTGTTTTGCGCATAGGAGTTTATCTGCACCTCATTTGGACCAGTTCTGATCATTTTGCAAGTGATATCTCTTCAAGGGAAAATTTTTGGTAGCGAAAATTTCACAATTTTTCAAGTTAAAGTTGCATTTTTGATGAGTGGAGCTTGGAAGCGTGCCAAATAACCACCATAAACGAGTTCAGGAGGTCAAAAAACCTTACTTTTGGTACAAATGAAAAATGCCCTCGTGTATTGCCCCCCCTCGTGTATAACCCCCTCTCGTGCATAGCCCCCCCTAATCGGGGCTTACCATTTGTATAGCCCCATGGGGCTATCTACGGAACATTACAGTAACACTGTGCTGTTTCTTTGGGGCGAAGTGACAACTACATACAGTATCAGCTGCGGGGACGACTGTTTGTCATGGTTTGCTGATCGATTATTGTCTTGACTGAATCAGATATGGAGAGTGAGCAAAATTCAAGTAACGTGGCGTTAGTTGCTCCGCGTTAGATGAAGTAGCGCCTGCGCCATTTAGCTAGATAACGCCCGCGCCACTTGCGGTTTGGAATAAAGGGACGGGCTAGCAGTACAAAGTATATAGAGCAGTAATCTGAGACGGGCCGGATAAAAAGAGGAGTGACCAGCAGGGAGTCACTTTCTTGGATGGGATTTATTGCCCCTTGGGCTCACATGCTATGTTGCACTACACACACCCCAAGCTGCCCTGCGCCAGACGTACTATCTTTTTCTTCATTCCCTGACAGAGTATAGAGACGTGCGAGGGAGAGTGGACAGAGCCAACTGAGCAGAGAGCCGGAGAAGAGCGGCGCAGCCATAAATCTTTTATGTAACTCCGCCGCGAAAACTGACAGCTATACGGCTTGAGGTCAGAAGCCGCCAACTAACGCGGCGTTATCAGGCTACGTCAGTTGGAAGTGACGCGGAGCAACTAACGCCACGTTACTTGAATTTTGCTCACTCTCCTATGCAGTCAGTTGTGGTCAGGTGAAACCGCGAGTCGAGACACGCCAACAGTCTCGTTTCGTACATGCACAGCGCAAAAGTACGTACGTACGTATGTGTACATAATGGCAAGGATTTTTGTTTGCTGTACTTTGCATTTTATTCTGAAGAACGTAAAACAAGACCGAGTTCGCGATTAGCCGCATTTTATCACCTACTGTACCTACAGCATATATACATGCTATCTTTGCATATGTGACATCAGTACGTATACGTAGTGAATGTGCGTCGTTAGAGGCTAACTCCGTCTACGATGGACGGGCAGGGCGTTCCCGGGGCTGGAAGAGGAGGCGGCGCTCTTAATGCTATCTTGTGTTCCGGCGGTAGAAGTTGCTGCTGCAGATATTGATCCCAGTCGTAGGTGCGCTGCTGCTGACGGCTTACGAGTCCCAGCTGTTGTTGCAGCTGGAGCAGATCCTGTTTGAAACATTCCAGTAGTCCGTCGTAGTCGGGGGTGCTGTAGAAGCTGAGCTGGCCCAGATGCTCCCACATGCGTCGCAGCGAGCCCGGGCATTTGGCCAGCATCGCCTCCGCGTTCATGTTCTCCTTGAGCTGCAAAGCCGCCGCCTTGTCCGTTACGCGTCGCCACGGCAACTGACCACAGATCTGCAACTCAGGATATTTTGAATCGAAGTTCGAAATTAAATAAAGTTAAGGGGGATCTGGCGGGAATTTAGTACGGGAAGGGCCAATTTTTTATTTTTCATTTAGTAGTGGCCTATCCGACGTAGAATTTTATCCTCTTTCGATATAACCCCTCATTCTGGAGTCAATTTTGCCTCTGTGAAGCGGCGCCCCAGTAAGAAAGTCCAGGTTCCTGTGTCAGAATCGAACCCGTCTTTGACGCCTTCGTCGTCGCGCTGCGAAGTTTCGACTTGGCTCAAGTTCCGTGTTCTTTTCTTTTCTTCTTCGTGCAAGTACTTCCAGACGCTTCAACGTGTGATTCTGAAAGGAGTACATGAACTTCGCAGCGCGACGACGAAGGCGTCGAAGACGGGTTCGATTCTGACACAGGAACCTGGACTTTCTAACTGGGGCGCCGCTTCACAGAGGCAAAATTGACTCCAGAATGTGGGGTTATATCGAAAGAGGATAAAATTCTACGTCGGATAGGCCACTAATAAATGAAAAATAAAAAATTGGCCTTTCCCGTACTAAATTCCCGCCAGATCCCCCCTTTAAAATAAATGTAAAAAAGACTGGCACTGCTTCCATCCGCTTTTGCGTTAATTTTCCAAAGTGGTCGCTAGGCGGTCTTGGTCATAATGACCAACGGTACCATCAACGTCACGAGTCATAACCACACAAAACGAAATGATTTGTCGCGTACCTGGGCCTGAACATACATGACTTTCACGTTTCACCTGGGGTCAGTTCACGACCATCCAAGCAGAAAATAATCGCGCAAGTAGCGAATAAAAATACTAAACTTATAACAAAATGTACGTAAGACAGGCATATTCGTACTTTCCAATCCTACGTACTTACGTACATAGGTACCTGTTCGAGTAAGATGTAGAAAAAAGACTGCACGTCATCCAACCGACCCATGTCTTTTCCGTAGTGAATGTTAGTAGAGGCGTAGCGCAGGGTGCCGCGGAATCCGCAGCGCGTGCGCGGGGGTCGAAGGCGACCGGCGGCGTCCCGGTAGCTGCGACAGAGTCCGAAATCGATGAGGAAGACCGTGTGTCGAGTGGAGGCTTCGCGACCGAGACAGAAGTTGGCGGGCTTCACGTCGCGGTGCAGCCAGCCGCACTCGTGCAGCGTGCGCAGCGCCGTCGTCATCTGACAGGCGAGTCGCAGGCTGTCCCGGGGCGTCAGGCGGTCGCCCGGCTGGCTCTTCTTCAGCTCCATCAGATTGCGACCGCACAGGCTCATCACGATGAAATTGACGCCGTGAGTGGCGCCGCAGCCGTGAAAGCGGAGGAAGTGCGGAGGCGGAGGCCCGTAGCCGCCGGACGCGTCTTTGCCGCCGCCGCCGCGTACCTGCAGATCCCGCATCACCGTCAATTCCATGCGCAGAAGCGGCAGCCGGCTTCCCTGTTGCTCTGCCTTGATTGCCACCGGCAGCATGCCGTCCGCCGCGTCCGCCGCCCGGTACACTTGGCCGAAGGCGCCCTTCGCCAACAGTTCCTGCACCACCCACCGTCCGAACACTTCCTCGCCCTCCTTCAATAGGCGATCACTGGAGGCGGAGGCTGGGACACCTGGATTCGGTTCCTGCAGCTGCTGTGGATGGGCTTGAGGGGATGGATGGGCTACCAGCGCCGCCATTCTTCTTGTGCAGTGTGAACGTTTGTGGAGAAGGGAAGAGGAGGACAACCAAAAACGACCGCTCGAGAGAAAGCAACCGCCGCGAAATCAAAAGCCACGTAGGCCTACCGATTACACTTCCGTCCGCAGAGATTGGAATTTCCTTCATGTGCGTCCAAATTTCCTGACGGAAATGCGTTTCCTGTTCGCCGAAAGTCGACTTGAGAGGCTGACTCGGGTGGGAAGCCACTCTTTTCTTTGGTGTCCCTCTTTGGCGGTCGGTTGAGCGTGAGCAGCTTAGCAGAGATGGCAGATAAGAGCGCGTATGTGGCCCTGCCCAAATCCGGAGCGGCAACCCAGGGAGGAATAGGCCTGAGTGGCGGCGGCGGCGGCAGAGGGGGAGGAGCGAAAGTGGCGCCTGCTGCTTCTTCCGGCACCAAGCTACTTCAAGAAGAATTCTGTATGGGCAGCGAGGGAGGAGCGAAGGAGGACTTCATGCCTGGACTCATCAGTACCACGCCAGCCCCTGCCAAAATCCTGGAACCGTCCCCAGAGGGAGGAAGGCCGGACCGCTCCCTCTACCTCGCCCCACCCAAGTAGAAGACGAAGACGAAGGCACTAGACAGCGCATCAGAAGCTCCTGACCACCGGACACGCTTGACTCACTCGCGCATGTGATAACTGTGTACTGGCTTGTGAAATAAATCTCTCTCTGTGCTGCTTTCTCGAAGAAATGTACTGGCTTATCATTTACCTGCTCTTTCATGTACGTAACAGTAAAATCGTAAAATGCAGCGCACGTGAACATGGGAGTGTACATACCTGCACACGATTTGCATTTATTGTTTATGTTTTTGCAAATTTTCTACCACCGTTATGAGACGATGGAGTGCGCTGTAGTTATTACTTTAGGCGAGACGCTTCGCTTCGTTCATCACGAGAGGGACGACCACAGACCTACACCCTGGTAATTACAATTTTACACATACATACATAATACCCTTCGTACGCCCGTAAAACTGTTGTATGCCGTATATCTTTTCGTATACAGCAAAAATGCTCCGTTTCGTACAAGATGGCCTTTTCAAATTCGTTTACTTTACTGCTGCCATGTAACTACGTTTGTATGTTGTACGTACGGATGCCAAACATCAACTTTGAGAATATGTCAACAACAACATAGGCAGTATCGTAATCATATGCAGTCTATCAAACGTTTCATACAAGCATGGTAGAACAAAGCTCCGTCACAGTCTCGGGCGGAAATGGCATTACTAAACCGCCGTCGATAATCAATGATTGCTCCTTTCACATCTGCAGTACTCTGACTCTGCAATCGCAATAGCTCCGCATCCACTCGCTCTTCCACAATCGTTGCAGATGTATTGTACTGCAGCAGCTTTCCAAACCGAGCGATGAAGCCTTCCATGTCTTTCTTGTCGAAATCGGGATGCTCTGATAGTCTCCTCAGCTCATCGATGATCTCTGCTCTCTCGTGAGCAGTGGGAAATGCCAACTCTGGATGGGAAGCAGGCTTCTTCTTTGTCTGGAAAAAGCGCGACTGCTTCACCACCATTGCCCTTGGATGCAGCTGTTCCCTACCCACTGCGCTGAATGCTCCTTTCTTGCCTTGTACTGACGAAAGACAGCTCCGTCCAGTGTGATACGATCCGTCCAGCTCATACGCGCGTAACAGGTATAGACGGGTGTGTATACATATGAATACAATAAAATGCATAGGCCTATTCATTGACAAACAAAGGATGTGCCACCCACCTGAAGTAGAAGCAAACTCTCTCTCAGCAGCAGTAATCGCATCCTTTTTCCCATGCTTTTCCTTCAGATGATCAATGAGGTTAGGAACTTGATAAGTTGCAAAACTGCATCCATCTTCGAGACATCGGATGTGACCAGTCTCTCGCCGAGCCTTTTCTCTGTCCTCTAGATGAAACTTTCGCTTGTGATTGCACAAACTCTGTGTCGACGCAAAGATCTTCTGGCAGAATTCACAGATAAAACGACAATCCTTGGACATGACGAATAAAGTAGAACAACAACCTACAAGCTGCAGCTCCGAATGTCTGAATGGGGTTCAATCAAATTCCCTCCTTTCTCTTTTCATTTTACTGGGCGCATTGTTACGATTATTGCGTTTGTGTTATTCACTTTGTGAATATTAGAAATGCGTAAATTCCGTGTTGTCCATGAGGTGTAGGTCTGTGGTCATCCCTCTCGTTCGCTCATCATCATGGACAGCTAAATTTCACCATTCTCCGTCAATAAAGGACACGTCGCTAAACTTCACTGTGCGCTAGGCTCTTTCGCTTATGGGCCACTTGTCGCTTCCTCATCGCACAAAACATAGCACTAAATTTAGTTCACCGCTTCTTGTTGGATCATTTCTGAGGTTTTGTGGAAAAAATAAAGCTGTGCCTATGCAGTAGGATTTCGGCTTTCATGTGAACTCAACTATATTGTATTTCTTTGCTACTTGTAGTACAAAATAAGCTGGAAATGTACTCAACCAGTCAATGTAGTTCCTTTTGTAGCTCAACCAGTCACTACAGCAGGTCCACCTTGAGCTCCACTTGCCACTCAAGAGTCTAGACCCATCTGGAGCGAGCTCCACCTAAGCAAAACTTCACCAGTCACATTGCTCTCTTAGCTCTACTTAGTTACCCATCAATGGCTCCAGTAACACTTGGAACTTCATCGCCATTTCAGTCACCACCTAAAAAGTTTAGATGAGCCCAAACGTTACTCAAGCTTCATCTGGAGTACTAGTAGCTACTCTAGCTCCACTGAAGTTATATCAGCTACCTCAACAATTCCTACATTCCACTAGCCTATCATCTCCATGTGGACTCAAATCAGCCATCCAGCTAAACTGGAGCTCTACCACTCACTCCACTGCAGCTGAAACTTTAGCTGCATCCCCAATAGCTACCCCAGCTTACTTGGAGCTCTGTCTGTCAACAACTCCCGTGTTGTGATATTGGACACCCATGAATCAAGTGCCAGTCCCCAGGTATATCACCATACTAGTCATGCATGCAATCATGCAATATATCAATGAAATGGCTTCATGATGATTGCGCACGCACGCTTCATGATGTACGTATTTTCCTTGCATTTCTGCATTATTATTCATGTTTTCGTGCTGAACAACAGCCACACTTCTTGTAAAACGTCAATAATGCTCGCTATTTGTATGGCTGTGTGTACAAAAGTGGCCCAATAACGAAAGCGAAGGAAATGAGTGTCGCCTCCATTTGCGTGGTTTAGAATTGAGCCCTCCATGTCATCATCCATCCATCGCTTTTCCTCGTCCTCTCTCCACTCTCCCTTCCTCGTCTCCCTGCTTGCTTCTCTAGATGCGATCTGAAAAATGCTGCAGTAGAGACCAAACGAAAGAAAGAACAGAATATAATTGAACAGTCCTGATCTGAATCCAACTTGGACTCTTCTTGATAGAGACGGAGAGTGGTGTATTGTGCACATACGTATGTATGTACGTATTGTATGTCCAACGCATGCTGTACGTACGTGCCCACCTCGTTGTACAATTCGTGGATCTGAAACTTGCGCTTGTCGTCTGCTGCGCTTTTCGTGATGTATGTATTGTTTTCTTTTCTTATCTGATTTGAGCTGAAGGCATTTTTCTAGCAGCTGTCTTGATGCTTCTTGCAAGGATTTGGAGTAACAGGATGGGCAGCTCTGAAGAAAATTCCGCAAACGAAGGTGCTGTCAAATTATGCTGCATTTAGCACGACGACAGCGAAACAGGGCGAAGCCATGGGTCCGGGGTCCCATACAAACAAATACTCGAAATCGATCAAAGATTTTCGGGACAAAAAAATTTTTCCGAAAATGACGTCATTTCCCAGAGATCCAGGCCGTTTTCAGCCAAAGAGGCCAAAAAAGGGCAAATCCAGCCTCTTCATGGGCCTATATCTCGACAATGACGTTGAGGCAGAAAGTTGGCGCCATAGTGAAACCTACCCGCAAAGATTCCTCTTCACCCCATACCACTGGTAGACCTCTAGTTAAGGCCTAACGCGATTATTGAACCATATCTTTTCTTTATCAAAAAATTCACCAACTTTAAATTTATTTTTCCTTTGATATCAGACCACCATTAGATGCGCCTGATCGAGCTGATTCTGAATATGCCACTGGTGTCTGCAAAATTTGTATAATTTCAGGAGTTATGGCTCTTCAAAGTGCCCCTACTTTTCAAAAATCGCGATTTTTAGCGTTTCTAAAGTCATAAGGGGTTAAATTTTTAAACAACTTTTTCTGACCTAGTTTTATGCGTAGAATCCGAATTTGACCTTGATTTTTCCATTTTCCCACATTTAAGGCCTTATTTTCACGATTTGACGTCTGAAAAAGTAGAAAATGGCAAAAATAAGGCCTTAAGTGTGGGAAAATGGAAAAATCAAGGTCAAATTCGGATTCTACGCATAAAACTAGGCAGAAAAATTTGTTTAACAATTTAACCCCTTATGACTTTAGAAACGCTAAAAATCGCGATTTTTGGAAAGTAGGGCACTTTGAAGAGCCATAACTCCTGAAATTATGCAAATTTTGCAGACACCAGTGGCATATTCGAATCAGCTCGATCAGGCGCATCTAATGTGGTCTGATATCAAAGGAAAAATAAATTTAAAAGTTGGTGAATTTTTTGATAAAGAAAAGATATGTTCAATAATCGCGTTAGGCCTTAACTAGAGTCTACCAGTGGTATGGGTGAAAGAGGGAATCTTTGCGGGTAGGTTTACTATGGCGCCAACTTTCTGCCTCACGTCATTGTCGAGATATAGGCCCATGAAGAGGCTGGATTTGCCCTTTTTTGGCCTCTTTGGCTGAAACGCCTATCTCTGGGAAATGACATCATTTTCGGAAAAATTTTTTGTCCTGAAAATCTTTATCATTTCAGTATTTGTTTGTATGGACCCCCCGGACCCATGGCTTCACCCTGTTTCGCTGTCGTCGTGCTAAATGCAGCATAATTTGACAGCAACTTCGTTTGCGGAATTTTCTTCAGAGCTACCCATCCTGTTACTCCAAATCCTTGCTTCTTGTCAGTGATGTACCTACATACATAACATATTATTACTGTGTGTTGGTTGATGGAATGGGGCCTGTTCGATGTATTGTAATTGCACTTTGCTCTGCTGTCGGCCTTTTCTTTTGGTGAAATTTTAATTTACAGCGCTATAACATAACAACAGCGCCCCCAATATGTTGTTGTGCAGGGGAGAACCGTTCGCGATTTCGACTGCAATCTCGCCCTAAATAACCTCTCTGCCTTTGCGTTCCAAAAATAATTTTCGTCTCTTTGTACCCAGCAACCTCTTTTCGGTCGTGTTCACTCCCAACCGAACTCTTTCACCCACCCTCCACAACTTTCTGCCAGTTTCTGTCTCTTTGTACGAATTAGAAACCTTTGCGCTGTTTCTATGTTTACGTTCGTACAGCGAAATAGGAAATGTATAGAAAATAGTAGACGAAAGTTCGTAGGCGTCTGGGTGGTATTGAAGCCACCATATTTGTGGTGTGGAGCACGTACATTTATGTACATGTTCATACACTATAGATATCTACTTTTTGTTGTTTTGTTTATTTTCGTTGTGAACTTTTGATGCTGAAATTTGATTATTACGCTTTATGTGGATGTCAAACTCATGATGACTGCTGCGTCAGCATCCAATTTTTCTTTCCTTCCACTTTTTTGCTTTCGCTGCTTCTCTCGATTGAATTATCGTATTTATTGTTTGTTCATCAATTTGACATTGCCCTAACGTACGAACGTACTGCAAATTCGTGCACGTGAGAATGGGATGTGTCAGCGAGAGGTCGTACATACATGTTATGCTGTGCCGTGCGCGCTGCGTTTACTCTCGGCTTCGCGAAATGTCAAGTCAACTGGAATGTACGCAAACAAACATACACCGGAGGCCTATACATCTATGTGCATATCGTACATCTACATCCTGTTCCGTTTGTTTTCAGGCCTGTACAGTACATAAAGGCTCTGCAGCTCATTCCGAGCTTCATAGTCTCAGCCCCTCTCAGTGGTGGCATGTCAAGCTTTTTCCAAGGGTGCAAGAGCTGCTGAAAGCTTGAAAAGGGGATATGGCTGCTGCGTCAGCTGTTGTAGGATGGGGTGGGCGACCCCGCTGCCCATTCCTCCTCTTACTGTACATGCTGCTGACTTTGCTGAGTCAATGCAGCCTGAACTTGGCGCAGTTGTTGGAGGTGGAGTTGGAGCCGGAGTTTCTGCGCGACCTGAAGACGAAGGAAACGAGGAACCTCTCCGTTCGTCTCGCCTACGACCTGAGACGGCTGGAGAAAAAGTTTGCGCCGTCCGACGCGCTGCTACAGGCACGCATCCTGGATGGGACGGTGGCCCGTGTGGCCTACGTACGCATCAAGGACTATAGTAGTAAACGGCTGCAGAATTCCACGTGGATTTTCGTCGGAAACGGGGAAGAAGAAGGAGGGGAAGGAAGAGGAGTAGAAGGAGGAGTGCTGAATATCACTTATACGTTGGGCGTGGAGGGCTTGTTCCTTGGCAAAACCAAGCTCCTGCTCAACGTGGCCGAACGCTACCAATCTCAGTCTCAGCAAGATGCTCACTTTAATGAGAATCATCATCAGCAGTTTCAGACAAGAGTGCAGCAGGTGGATGTGTGGGTGCGGTTGGACGATCGCAGGCTCATCGCAATCTTCGTCTCCACGCTCGGATGTCTCATCATTCTGGCAAATCTGGGCATGGGCTGCCAACTGAATCTGGATGTGGTCTGGTCAGTACTCAAGCGCCCAGTGGCCCCGGCTATCGGATTCGGATGTCAGTTCGTTCTCATGCCCTTGGTACGTACATACGTACACTGTATGTGTGTAGGATGGGTTGGTTAGTTATGTGTGTAGCGCATGATGGGGTGTGTTTTGTGCATGTATGCGATAGGGTACTATGGGATAAACCCGGCCGGTTTTGTTAGTGGGGTAGAGCCGGCCATCCTCCAGTAAGAATTGGGTTTTAGTACGGGGTGGCCGGGCTTACCCTACAAACATTTCCCCACTCTTTCGCTTTTTTCGTGCTTGCTGTATAATAACGCCGGGAGTAATGACCATAATGGTGTATACTGTATGCTCACATTCGACGTAAATTTATGCAGTGTAGGTACGCTCGGCGCATCCTTGAGCGTAGGCCGGTTATGTGAGCATACCCTTATTTGGATGTTCAACCAATTACTGTGTTTTGTGTGTTGGTTGGTAGATCGCCTACGGTCTAGCTCGGGCCATCCTAGTGCCAGTGGGTATGTACACGCTGGCGTTGGGTCTGTTCACTGCGGGCTGTGTACCCGGCGGAGGCGCCTCCAACTTCTGGACCATTCTTCTCAACGGAAACGCCGACCTCTCCATCACTATGACCACTGTCAGCACCATTGCTGCGCTAGGTATTATCATACGCATGGTCTGACCACCAGATTCGCAATGGAATTCAAGTCCTATTGTGCAAGTTTGCATGTACTTCGGCAGAAAAGGAGTGCGTGAAGCATGGACAACAACCCGCATTCTATTTTACGCAACTTGAGTCCCATAGTAAACTCTTAGTTGCCAGATTGGTAGGCTTCATCATGCTAGTGCCTGTTCCAGGCTGGTGAGTACTGAGTGTGGATGTATATGTACGTATGGTTGCTTTCAGGCATGATGCCGTTTTGGATGTGGTTGTTCGGTAGACAGTTTCTGGTGGAATATCCGGAGGCAGAGATTCGTATCCCCTATGGCAATATTATGATGTCCTTGTCCATCTTGGTCATCCCTCTCATTATCGGCCTTCTGATTCGAAAGTTCCTACCCAAAGTGGCCGAATTCGCTCGCAAGGTAAGCATGCGTGTACTACACTTAGGCTGGACAGATGAAAGACTGGGAGAATTCGATAGCTTGTTGGTTGTCTCAAGTGAGACAGACGAGAGAGATCCATCTGTATTCCTCTTGCAGGCGCTTAGCATGCATTGTATACGTACAGTATGTCTACAGCTAGCTTACAGCATCTCATTGCTTATCGAACCAGATGTGCGCAGATGAAGAATCAGGGTGATTGTGTGTGTGTGTGTGTGTGTGTGTGTGTAGGTGCTGCGTCCGTTCCTGATCTTCATCATCGTGTTCATTCTGACGTTCGGCGTCTACGCCAACCTCTACATGTTCCGTCTGATGGGCTGGCGCGTGCTGTTGGGCGGGCTGTTGCTGCCGTGGATCGGCTTCATGTTCGGCTGCTTCGCCGGCCTCCTCTCGCGTCAGCCGCCCCCCAACGTCGCCGCCATCGCCATCGAGACCGGCGTGCAGAACAGCGGCATCGCCATCATGCTACTCAAGGTATGTACACCCCTGAAGAATACAATAGCGCGCTACACACGTGCTGAGTAAACTCACGCTGAATTCACGGTGAGTTGTAACTTTGAGTTTCATTTTTCGTGCAGAGCATCCTCACTTGCTCCCAACGCGCAAAATTTTTCTCACGTGTTCACACGTGGTCAGTTTCAAACTCACGGTGAATTCACCGGACTCCCTATCATGCTTCATCACATACTTACGGGGAATTCACCGTTAGTTACTCACCTCGTGCGTAGTGCACTAATCGTCGCACCCTATGCACAACACAGCTTGTTACGAGAATGTACTTACGTATAAAGTTGTACAGTACATCATGTCAACTAGGAACGCCATATGGAATGAGGATTGTGCTGAAGGGGGGGGGGGGGGTGCATTCACATAGTTCTACGGTGACGCGTGTGTAGTTGCACGATCTATAAGTGCATTTGCTCGTCTTTTATGATATAGCATAGGCCAGGTTGGATGGATAAAATTTACACGATTTTTTGTGCCGTTGTTTTTGTGATTTTTAATAGTCGTGTACTGGAGGGAAGGGACTCCGCCCGCTGCCAGTTTTGCACGGGAGGGATGCAAGCATGGTTTCACATCAATGAGTGGAAAAAGTGTACTATTTCGCGCAGAGCATGCACCGAGCCCTTCTTTCCAACAACCGACTAAGTGTACTGCGTCCTTTCTTTGAGTCTCAGCGTTATCCTGTACTGCTGTGTGTGTATTATTTTCGCTGCATCATCTGTCTTTCTACATACAGAATCGGTGGATGGTCGGTGCCCTTGGGGCTATGGGCATATGCTTGTTACCGTGGGTAAACCAGGTGCACTTTATCACCAAGCACCAACACCCGCACTAACCTCCGACTATAACATAGCCTGGGCGTAGGTAGCACTCTGGTTTGAATCCACGCACCTAGCACTCAGTGAGCACCCAGCACTCACCTATCCCTCCTCTGGCACCTAACCTCGGGTTATGCGGAAAGTAACTCGTTAGCGCAGTCCGTACGATGCTCCGCGTACGTACTTACACTATGCACGACAATAACACGGTACTAACGATAAACGGACTTGCGGCAAGATCAAAGGACCAAACGACCGCCAACGAAGTCCGACGCGCCGCTTCTGCATGCCAAGCTGCTTCCCATGACTTCTGTCTTCGGATCCATCAGTCGCAGTCCAACTGACTCAGAATCCACGGGATCAACAGCAACTCAAGCAAGCCGACGACGAATAAGCAAATCATGGTTGGAAGCATTCGACGACATTTTCGCTCGACGTGTGCAATAAATCAAAGCAGCCAAATCGAAGCCGCAGCCTCAAAACAAACGCCGCCGTCTCACAAGAGACACAAGTACTATTCTACCAACAAACTAGACAAAGAAAGTTAACATGGATAACAAAGGCTGCATGGCAAGTTGCATGACAGGCTGTACATAATTACAGTGAGATAAATGTCACGACTGTTAAGAAACGTTTTCTGTAGCGGTTGCATAGTACGTGGAAGGGGGGTACTTTTTGTAAATCGAGATAATATGCCTATCGGATTCCCCATCAAAAACTGCATATGTTGATGAAGTTTTAGGAAAAAATTTGTTCAGGCAACATCGAGATATTCAAGGGTAAAGGTGGGCAGGTCGCATTTTTGCCGTTTTTCAACGTTTTTAGCCATATTTCAGCAACCGCAGGGCTTAGAGGGCTACAATTTGGCCTGCGAAAAGATCCCATAGGGACCCAAGTCTGGACCAATTTTGAGCCCAATCGGCCACCTTTGTGGCGAGATATAGCATCACAAAGTGCATTTCTATATATTTCGCACCTGTTGCAAATTTAGTTTTTTGAATACCACGGCGCGAATACATGCCCTGCACGGGGTAAAATTTTGACAGAAAGTAGAGAAGGGTTAGGCCTAAAAACTTTAGTACTACCGCAAAAAATCTCTATAATTGGAATTGGGACTACAGTCCTCTCGAATAGTGAAAAATGCAGCAAAAATTTTCCCGCCTTTTTTATTATCCAAGATAAATGAGCAATACCACTGAAACTTTTTCCTTGTAAGTAGCCTATCTTATGTAGAATTTGATGTAGATTTCAAAAATAAAATTGATTTTCCCAAAAAATTTAACCCCTAGCATATAATTTTGCAAAAGTAGTATATTTTTGTGAATTTTGGGTAAAGGTTAAATTTTTTTGGGAAAAGCAATTTTATTTTTGAAATCTACATAAAATTCTACATAAGATAGGCTACTTACGAGGAAAAAGTTTCAGTGGTATTGCTCATTTATCTTGAAAAATAAAAAAGGCGGGAAAATTTTTGCTGCATTTTTCACTATTCGAGAGGACTGTAGTCCCAATTCCAATTATAGAGATTTTTGCGGTAGTACTAAAGTTTTTAGGCCTAACCCTTCTCTACTTGCTGTCAAAATTTTACCCCGTGCAGGGCATGTATTCGCGCCGTGGTATTCAAAAAACTAAATTTGCAACAGGTGCAAAACATACAGAAATGCACTTTGTGACGCTATATCTCGCCACACAGGTGGCCGATTGGGCTCAAAATTGGTCCAGACTTGGGTCCCTATTGGATGTATGTGTGTACCAAATTGTAGCCCTCTAAGCCCTGCGGTTGCTGAAATATGGCTAAAAACGTTGAAAAACGGCAAAAATGCGACCTTCCCACCTTTACCCTTGAATATCTCGATGTTGCCTGAACAAATTTTTTCCTAAAACTTCATCAACATATGCAGTTTTTGATGGGGAATCCGATAGGCATATTATCTCGATTCACAAAAAGTACCCCCCTTCCGCCTATACTACAGGCTACTCTCAATCCTTACAGAAAACGTCTCTTAATTTGTGCATGCATGCATGATCACGACACCGGAGCAGTTGCCTGTGCAACTTCGGACAAACCCCGAAAGACGCGAGTGCAGATTTGCATTGGACATGCACATACCTACTCTACATACATTATAGGCCATACCCGACCATTGGTACTGAAGCAGGCTGCTCTTTCTATGTGGGTGGCGTGTGCTGTAATTAGGCTGCGTGCGTTGCAGGTGTCTTTTGCGCAGCCGGACTCTGACATGTCGTCGGTGGTGCCGGTGGTGGTGTCCATCTTCACGCCGGGTCCTCTGCTCATCGGCGTCGCCTTCCACTTCCTCCTGCGCAAGTGGAAAGAGCAGCAGAAGAAGAGGAGGGAGAAGCAGCTGAGCCTGGAGAGGGAAGCAGCTCAACTTCACCCCGTCGCCACCATCGCCTACAGTAGTGGTGGCTCTTCTGCGGAAGACGAAGCTCCACATGATGAGTTGCCCTCTATCCAAAGTAGTCATCAAGCGTATGGTCATGATGCTGCAGGCGTCCGCTCCTTTCCGATTTACCAAACGGAAACGGAAGGAGATGAGGAACGAGGAATTAAGAGGGAAGGGGAAAAGGAAGCACAACATCTTCCGATGGGCATTGTACCGGCCATTAGGGCGAGAACCGCCACCAGGGAGTCGTCGGAAGTGTTTTTGCCGGAAGGATGAGAAATATACTGTAAAACTCCAAAATTAAGGGATTTTTGGAATGAAGGGACGCCTGAAATTAAGGGATAAAAAGTTGTTTGTATGATGATAATTTATTTCGTTTTACAGGGTGTCCCAGAAAATGTACCAAATTTTAAGGGACGGAGTTTTCTGCTAATTTTTATCAAGGGACATCCCTTATTTTTGGAGTTCTACAGTAAATTAGGTGGCGACGATAATTAATAGGGCGCACCTTGTTTACCTGAGAAAAGAGTATAGCAGAGGATATTTTGAGATGAATGCGATGATTATGGCGAAGAGGGAAGGGAACGAAATATGAAACTGCTAGTACTGTTAGCATGCCACCCTTGGCTTGGCTACATGCTGTAAGCTGTCTCTCTGATGCGTATTATTAGTCCTGTACTTGCCAATTTCTCCTGCTGAGATCATGACTCGCCTGACATATCAATATCACCATGTGTGTACGTATGGGGCAAGTATTAGTTTTCGAACCTGTTTATGCATAAGCTTGAAGCTTGTCATGAGACTGCTCCGCGTGTGCTAGGAAGAAGTCAGTCTTTAGCGTATGAGAAGGGGTGCTGCTATATTCTTTGTACGAACATACCGTATATGGTAATGTTTACCGATGGTTTGGTACTGTTGTGATTCGCGTTTTTGCCCATGGAGTTGTCAAAGAAATTTTTAATCGGCAATTTTGGGGTTATATTTGAGTTTTAACCATCACGAAATCCCAAATTAAGGTGGAAAAATGGAAACAAATTTTTTGAAGGTGGAAAAATGGAAACAAATTTTTTGATGGGTCATACACGAGTCACTATAGTATTCCACATGGCTGCTCCAGTCGCTGAAACGGTAAAGTGAAAGGGTGAGACAGATCTGGTCCATGTGCCGGTGGATGGGTATAATATAGCTAGATTGGAATAGGGCTAAAGATTCGCAGAGTCATGTGAACTAGATGTTCTATTTTGCATATCCTTTTGCAATTCTGTATTTCTTTTTATGTCGCAAGTGCTTTGTGTTGTATTGACAATCTTGTTCACCTTACGTATTTATTTAAGATACAACATGACCAACCTGCACGTTGTTGTGAGAAATAGGTGGTACTGTAGGTATGTACATGTGGCTTTCTCTTCGCTTATGGCTGCCTTTACCTCCTTTCCTTGAGCTGTGCATAAATGGTATTATGGAGAAATTAGAGGCATACAGTATTTCTGATTGAAGCATAGTAAAGGCATTTCATTTCGTAAATGACGAAAATATTATCACATATCAAATGTGCTTGAATGCAACGAACGAGGACAATCCAGTGAGTGGGATCGTTCAACGCAAGTCCTTTCGCTACTTTACTGTTTATTTCTTTTTCCTCCCGTAGTAGTAGCCTCCAGTTCTGTAGTAGGAAGGGTAGTAGTTGTAGTATCCTCCTCCGTACACATATTGGTTCCTTGCGTAAGTATTACCGTAATTGTAGCCGTAATTGTAGGGATACTGGTATCCGTAGACTCCTTGTTGGTAGTAGACTTGGTTGGTGTTGGTGGTGGTTGTGGGGCAGCTGGGAAGGTTGATGAGATTGTTGTTGTTGTTGGAATTGACGCACTGGGCCACACCGTTGACATCATTCCCCAGTACCTGTCCCTGCGGACATTGACAGTAGTTGCTGGAGGAGGTGTAGGAGCCCCCATTGGGGGTATTGCAGTTGACGCGGCGACAGACGGATCCCCGGGTGATGCAGGTCTGTGACGTCACCGTTCCCGTGTTCTGCTGGTTGGGGTCGCAGACTTTGGAGCCCGGGAATGGCTCCACCACTTGCTGCGTCTGCTGAAACGCCGGCACCACTGGCACCGTGCCAGGGTTGATAATGCCGGTGCCGATGCCGCCGAAAGGAGCCTGAAATTCTTACTGAGACTCGCGGGAAAGGAGGATAACCTGGTGGGAAGTTGGACATAGGGCGTGAAGATGGACACCCTTTAAGCTTTTCTTAACTTTGCTCTGCTGAGTGATGACCTCACAATACTAGGTCGGCTATGTACTGTACTAAAATGGGTTGCGTACCACTACTTGGCTCTTTTGGTCGCGAGCTTTAGAAAGCAAGAGAAGTTTGGTGTCATCCGCCGACATACAGCTCACTGTCCGACTTCCCCCGTCCTACCCTACACACTTGTAGGGTCAAGGCGAACATGCTGAACAATCAAAGTCTGTCCTGCCCACTCATGTATGTAGAAAGAACGGCATTCAGTACTATAAGTGGTCGGATTTACCCACAGTACCCTTTATCCTACTAGCAAACATTACGTGGCAACGTGTGGCGGCAATTTCGGAGTACTGTACGATAACATAAGAATCCACACCGAGTTACACCAAACGGCAACAGTCCAGAAAAATACCCAACCAAGCTATTTTTAGTTTGTCAATCTGGGTTAGCGAATAAGTTTTGTGTGGACTGGACTATACTGTAAAGCTTCGTGTATAACCCCCCTTCGAATATAACCCCCCCTCGTGTATAACCCCCCCTATTTGGTGACTAACGATTTTTATCCCCCCCTCTAACCAAAAATTTTAAAACGCGTAAAACGCGCTAATAAAGCAAAATAAGCATGTTGGTGATGATTCGGCACATTTTGCTTGGTCTCGTGTATAACCCCCCTCGTGTATAACCCCCCTCGAATCGGCGACTAACGATTTTTATCCCCCCGGGGGTTATACACGAAGCTTTACAGTACTAGTTCTGCGTACTCCGCGATTACCCACACAACACCATGCATACCGTTACGCCCGCAAATAGACAGCTGACCACCAACTGAACAAAAACTGCGGCCCCACGAGTTTGAACAATTTTCGCCATTATATTCTGCGTTAGAAAAACGTACTGTCAACGATGAAAACAATGGTAATTTTCTGCGGATGTCCGCTTATAATGCAATACTGCATAAAACGTTTCACTTATCTTTGTACATCTGGCCCATAATCAAACAATATTTCGCACATCGCTGTGCTAGTGGTGACAATGAATGCAAGATGCCGGTATCTATTTTGAAAGAGCTTTATTAGCGAATACGCTCTGCAGAAATAAAAACAAAGGTGATGGAGTGAACGCGCATATCACACTACTGCATCTATACGAACTGACGTGCCACAAGATGAGTACTGCACATTACATACTAGTATGTACATACGTAGAAAAGAAAGAAGATTGAGCGTCAGTGTCGTTCAGCATGGATGAGTGATGTACGTACGTAGTCTTCTGTGTATCTAGAAAGGAGCTGGAGGTTTTCTGCAGAGCACCGGGAAGTTCTGCACTTCGGGTCCGGTGTAGACTACTTCTTTGCCGCCGAACGCCGTGGATGCCTTCGCTTGACTCATCATCACCTTCCCCAGTGCCTCGGAGCCGTTCTTCGGGTCGGTGATGACGCAGGGGGCGCAGTCTCGCACGTGCACCGGACCCCAACCGTCCTTCTCCCTGTCCTTGAACGGAAGCCAGCGAATGTCGAAACCCTGCGCCTCCAAGCTGTGATAGCAGAGCACCTGAACATACCAAACCAACGCACGCGTAATATGCAACCGCTTTCTTTGTTGTGAAAATGATGGACTGAACCCCTCCCCCCCCCATAAGATGGCTCTACGTACGTAGAGCATGTATCTCGTCTCGGCATAGTACATACTTGCCTAAGTTTCTGTAGTTCCTGGCTATAAGGTACCTACCTACCTGGTACCAAAGTAAGTAAGCAAAGCAAAGTAAGTACGTATGAACTTTAGATGGGGATAAAACGCCATAGGGTGGGCTCCCCCATGGGCGGATTTGCCCCACTCTACCCTACCTGGATGGAGCCGACGTCTCCGCTGAACTCGTGATTGTCCCATCCGAAGGTGGCCGCCATCATGGCTCCCGATTCGTAGGCGCGTCCCATCACCGGTTCCCCGTGCTTGTACCACAGCGCGACACACTGCTCCTGAGTACCGCCGCCGGCGACGTTGAGCGGGCGGAAGAGGGCGCGGACGGCGCAGAGAGGCAGACGGTGCATCTTCACCTTCAGATCCACCCACCCGTCGTAGTTCTTCTCCATGGGCGGACACTGGCCGAGAGCGTGCGGACAGTTGGGAGGCGGCGGAGGCGGCAGGTCCGGCCGACGAAGATCTCGCATCACCACCTTTAAAGATAGAACCTTCAGTATCCATACCTGTACGTACAATAATCGTAGGAAAAAGAAAGAACGACAGCATGCATAGTCAGCGCAGCAAAACGTACTAAACCTGCAGTCAACATAGTATACTACGTACGTACGTGCACTGCTATACAGGCGTCAGGAACTGTACATGGGTAGGCGTAGGCTATTATTGGGTAGAAGCAACCTTCGGGCAGAAATTTCATCTGAAATTTTGTGCATCCGAAAGCCTGTAAACTTTTTCCTATGTTGTGTAGGTAAATTGGCATAAAATCGTGGTCTAGTTCGAAATGAAAAAATGTGTCCAAAAAGGAACGGGATTGTCGCTTTAGCAGGGAGGTAAAGTACTACAAACCTACTCGTACCTTCAGGTCCTGAATGTGCACCGTTTCCTCCACTTGGCCGTTGTAGGACGCCTTGGCGATGCCGGTGTCCATGTTGATCTCTCCCATCCGCGGTACGCCATCTTTGCATGGAATCAGAGCCGGAGTGATGTTACCGCATCGCACCAGCTGGTAGTGAGGCTCGAATCGCTCCTTGTACGTCGCCCACTGGTACAGATAGCCGCGAGTATCGTAGTTGCCGGTGAAAGTGAGCACCTGCAACAAAAAACCAATGGTAAGATACGACACAATACGACAAGAAAATCAGAGCACCACTGTACTGTGCTGCAATCGACTGTAAATAATGAGATTCGAATATAACTCCGGGGAATAGAAAACATTCGTCACCTTAGGGGTTTATACTAGAGGGGTTATACACGAAGCTTTACAGTACACAGTTTGTACCGGGTTGTCCTACGTACTTTGTACACGGACACCAAATCAAAGTACCTACCTATACCTACAGTACTTTAGTAATTACTTCTCAAAACGTTAGTCGACAGCACTACATCCGCATACCATTCATTATCAAACAAAATGTAATACCTGGATGTCGCCTCCCAGCTCCTTCTTTCCAGTCAGTTCCGTCTTCAGGTAGGGGAAGCTGCACTCCAGACGTCCACCATTGTTCCAGGCGCGACCACAGGTGGGCTTTCCGTGCTTGTACCACAGGGCCACGAACTGGTTGGTGTCGGAGGTGCCGCGAACTCGGAATGGGTTGTCCGGGAAAGGCTCCCCCACCGGCACCCACGCCCAACAGTCCTCCAGCTGCTTCGTCGAAACTGCCATCTCTGTCGAGGTCTCGTGTCGAAGAAAAGGCAACGCGGAAAGAGCAAAAGAGAAAAACCGAACCGACTGCCCTCGCCCGACCAGAACTGAACAATGAGCTCTTCTGATCGTCTTCAATTTGTTCTGTCCTTTGGTGCCGGAAATGAAGAAAGATTGCTTGATGCAATTTCCGCATTTCAGTGTCACTAAAACTCTTACGTATATACAGTACATTACATAACATGTACAGTATGTACGTACATACGTACTTATACTTACATTGTCAAAATATGGTCTTTTATCAGCTGGATTTTGCCTTGTAAACAAGCTTTGGCGCAAAACCAGCACATTACGCACATTATGAGCGTACACGAAGCAGGCGCAGACACTAATCAAGGACACACCTGAGGACGAGGTACTGCATGTTATGTACTAACAAAACAAGAGTACCGTAGTAAAGTAAGTAGTACGTACGTGACGTACGGTACGTATGTACTATGTACATACAAGACCAAGGCGTAACCTAAACAGTCAGCCGTACAGACAGGTTTACTACCGAATTAGATCGCGTACTGTATGTAGCCTACGTGTGTAATGTTAGCTGCATTAGCCATCACAGCAAAATTTGCATTCTGGTCATCATCGATGATCGGCAATTCTGGTCATTACAATAATGTACGGTAAAGCCTGAGTATACTTTTAGTACATACACATACCTATTGGGCAGCTTTCAATAATAAGTGCTGGTATGTAGTTGGTTACGAACACTTTCTAATTAAAATAGTAATTAAAATTTAAAATTATTTCGCAAATTAAAATGCGATTAGCGGCTCAGCTGGCTCGCTCGACGTTTCTGGGGTTCCAGCATTTTCAGTTCGACTTTCTTCGCTGCGTACACCCTGATGATGAAGGTGCCCGGTTGGTGACTGTCGTATGTGGTCGGAATGATGACGTAGTAGCCCGGTGCGAGGTCGAATCTGCCGACGACTTCACGGAAGTTCACATAGACTCCGGAGCGACCGGCCTCCTTTGTTGTCGTCAATTCCTGCTGAGTCAGTCGATTGTTGGGATCTTGTGTCTGTAAGAAATATCACGTGAACGTGTACAGTAAAAAGGGGCGTTCGCTAGAAACTTACCGGATAAACCAAAGAAAGACCAAGACCAAGACCAAGAAACTTACCGGATAGACCAAGAAAGCGATCTGCAGCATTTTCACACCCTGATGCTTATTGGATCTCCTGTGCTCTTGCATCAATCCAATGACCACGTCACACTTCTGGTCTCCTTCATCATCTGCAATCATCACATTACCTGTCACGCATACAGGATAAAATAGGCAATAGGCATCACTTGATGAACCTAACACAAGCGGTACCTGCGCCGGCGCTATGTTTACGTGCAGTTTCATGCGATATAGCCTACCTGCTTCATAAACAGTGAGCAGGTACTGTGGGTTGGTGGCGAAGAGCTTGATGTCATTTCTGCATCCGCCAGCTGATATGCCCGTCTCCCACTTACCGTGGATCAGCAACATTCTGCACAACTCGTGCGCTTCCATCGAATTGCCGTCGCGATCAAAGTCGGGGCCCAGAGTGCATACTGTCACCTGCAACGTTTTACCGGGATTGGAGCTTCTTACCAGTGATGAACATAACCAGGACTCCATGATAGAGAAGGACTGTGAATCTGTAAGCCGTGCACAGAGCTAATACGCCTGATAAGAGCCAAAAGCGTCCCCCAACTGGGACCCCCGTCCCCCCACTTGGGGGACGCCTATCACCAGGTTGGAGACGAAACGCAGAAAGCGCCCACCAAAAAGAAACGATGGGAATACTGAAAAGACGTTGGGTGGGCGTCTCATTAGCGTGCCCCCCACCTGGGGGACGGGGGTCTCAGTTGGGGGGACGCTTTTGGCTCTTATCGGGCGTAGCTCTGTGCACGGTTTTTGCTCACAGATTCACAGTCCTTCTCTATTATGGAGTCCTGACATATAACGTATGTAGTGTAGGACACGTGGAGTGACGACTA
This sequence comes from Epsilonema sp. ZAB3_2, assembly GCA_030247985.1. Lineage (NCBI taxonomy): Eukaryota > Metazoa > Nematoda > Chromadorea > Desmodorida > Epsilonematidae > Epsilonema > Epsilonema sp. ZAB3_2. The sequence continues at coordinate 14,405 of JASAMW010002429.1, read as the reverse complement.
TTGGGAAGTGCGCGGGTGACCAGAGGGAAATTCAGGCCAACCCCTGTGTACGTACCTAGTATCACCGATTGATTAGGAGGGGTGGGTGAACATCTGAGCAATCTTCAGAAAAAGTGAGAGTGCAAGAGCTCATCATATTGACTTTCTGCCAGTTTTATATAGGTTACGTACGTGTACCTACCTTGTCTACAAACACGAGAGCAGAAATGGAGCTGCCGGAACTAGCCGGGCCGAATTACCCCTACCACGCATTATTGTTACATAGGTGTGTAGGCCTACCTCCTGAAAGTTTTTGCGAAAATCGTGAAAGGACATCCACCACTCTCCGTCTTCTTTCTTGTCGTACTGTAACCGTTTCCGAGTGGCGTCGTCCACCTGATTCCACCGGTAGTCACTGCAACGCAAAAAACTATGCATATTTAGGCTACCCACATTTTGCACTTCACAAGATGATGTAATTATAGAAGCTTCAATAGATGTCATGGGCTTCTCACGTATCGGCCCAGGCTCCGTTCCATTCTTGGCCGGATCCCCAGGGGTTTCTGACGCGAATCAGGTTCTCCGGGTTGCCTCGATGCTTGATTCTCTCAGCGCCGGTGATGCTGTAGGCGTGACCCGCGATGAGGCCGGTGGAGGATTTTACCGGTTGCTTGCCCTGGTATGTACCCTGAAAAAGTTACCATTCAACCTGACTGCATTTTACATTTTACTGTCCTGTCCTCGAATAATTCTTCCATTTGCTATGCAGTCCACCGTGCATACAATGCATATATACAGGGTGTACCATAATATACTCACCGGCTATTTGTGTCTATATCTCCACAGCGGGGAGTCAGTTTCAAAAGCGGTCTTTTGTAACAAGTAGCCAAGGCTTCAAACTTTATGCATGCAAAGTTTTAACTTCTTAGCTTCTCATGTCGTAGCGCTGTAAGCGATCAAAATTTCGGCAGCTTTTTCGCAGGCAAGACTGAGGCGCCGGCACAGAGTTGGGCGTCGAATTTGCATTTTCGTTTCCTTCCTCGTCCTCTTGAGCCTGCTCCTTTCTCCGCCCAACATTTTTACGAACTGTTGAGCTGTCAATGCCCCTTGGATGAAGTATGGGCTGGAATTTCCTCTAGAGGGCTCATTGGACCAGTGTTCTTTGACGACTCAGTCACTGGTGACAGTTATCTCGTATTGTTAGCAGATTTGGCCGGTTATATGTTTGTTTGGCCTGCTGCTGAGGACTGGGGAAGTTTATTTGCAACAGGATGGGGCACCGCCTCACTTTAGCCACCAGGCCGGGATTGATAGCACTCTGTGCCAGAAAGTGTGGCAATCTGTACCAGGCCGCGTGTGGAAATTGGGGGTTTACAAACTGAGCTGTTTTGATCCGCTTCTGGTTAAGGTATCTCTTTGAAACTTTGCATGCATAAAGTTTGAAGCCTTGGCTACTTGTTACAAAAGACCGCTTTTGAAACTGACTCCCCGCTGTGGAGATATAGACACAAATAGCCGGTGAGTATATTATGGTACACCCTGTACTTTTACTTAGGTGCGAATGTACGTACCTCCTTGGAGCAGGTAATGAATGTTCCGGGAGACTTGAGAGCTTTGATCAATCGATCGAAAAGAGCGTCGTCTTTCTGCTTCGAGTCTTTCAATTCGTGGCGCTGAGCAATGCCCCCGGTCAAATCCACCAAAGCGTCCATACTCTGCCCACCTTCGATCGCCTCGTAGCAGCCATGCAATCTCAAAAGCAAACGGAAGCAAGGTACACGTACTGTATATAATGCTATGTACAGACACAGAGGCAAAACTCATAAACCCATATGTACGTACGTACACCCATGCGTGCCAGATGATGTGTTGCTGAAATGTGTCAACACTGTACTTTGCATAGGCTTTCTCCAAGAGGGACACCCAGTATTCGCGCTTATCCGCGCAGTGGGCGAACATGAGCTGTCCGTTCTGTGTCGGCAGTAGATCATCTACGAACACGTCCACCCATTCCCCGAAGCGCCAGAAGCGAAAGCGGACGACGCCTTTGTATCCGTCGCCGTAGAGCAGTTGCTGCTCCGGAATCACCTTCCGCATCAGCTTCTTATTCTGCGCGATCACGGCACACGCAGACAGAAACCAACAGTCCCCCAATGAGCCCTGCAGCCAGCAACGGAATTCATCGCACGGTATTGTATTGTATTGTATGTGGGTAATACTATTTCAGTAGTTGTGATGGCAAGGTTGCTAAAGTTGCCTCACGAAAATATGCTGAGGTTCAAGAAGAGGAGCTCTGCCTTTGCATTATTACGCGGCAGGATGAGGAAAACCTCAGAAAACGAAAACCTCAGCTTCGTCGTGTAGTTTAGGCAATCATACTGTACGTACATTATGGTGCAGGGTGCACGGCAGTACGAAGTTGCTTTTCGACCAAGCGAACAATGGCTCACTGGCCGCAAAATCCAAAATTTCTGACCGCGGCGAATCCGTAATTGCCGAAAACTCAACACGTACAATTCGTTTGTACAGTTGTGTATGTACTGCTGTACCTGCATGATGTCATCTCTGGAGACGCCATCCACAAGAAGCTTCGGCTCCTTTGCCATCTGACTGGGTGACATCCACTTGATCTCTCCACGAGCTCTTTCCGCGTTGAAAAATATGGACGAGTCCACTGGAGGAAAATGCTTGGAATCTGTCAAAAAGGGGAGTAGTACGATGTGCACACTACAAACATGTACCTACATGCTACGTTACGTACTGTACGTGCAGTATATACAGTACGTATAGTGATAATATTATGTACAATATAGCTGTACTGTCCCATTTTTAGCACCTTACCCTGATACAGATGGCCATCCCTGAGCTTGCTCATCTTTTTCAATACTTTTGCCAACTTTCGCTGGCTCTGAAACAGAATCAACGCTAATTTCTGTAGCAGGTTCAACACAGGCGCTGGATGCTGGCATTTGCCGTTGTTGCCATGGACGCTCGGACAAAGCAGATCCACATTTTATTTCGCTAGTTGGGGCGGAAATTTGCTTCATTAGCAGCAACAACGGTAATATGTGGCACTTCTGCCGTACAGTAAAGTAGGATACCTACCTAGTACCTACATAAATGCACAACAGAACGTTATAATGGTACGTACGTGATATAGGAGGCAAATTCGGCGTAAAAAATGTCTCACAGTCGCTTACCGTAACCCCCAAGTTTCCCTTTCCCAGATCTCTGGTCTCGTCTTGCTTCTTCCACTTTGCTGCAGCTTCCTCTTCCGGCGAGCTTTGAACGCCGCCGTTGGCGTGCAGCTCTGTTGTTTCTTGCAAAAACAGTTGCGGCTTTTCTGCTTCTACTGCTTTTGTTCTGACGCCGTTAGCAGTGGTGGCAGCGGTGGAAGAGGAGGCGACGGTTGACGCAGAATGAGCACGACTGGGATAGCAACCCATTTACACAAAAGGCAGTTGTATGTCTATGTACGTTTGAATGAATTCTCCGTTAAACGTATCCGCAGCAACAATAATTCGCTCGATATTTCGGCAAAGTATTCACACGCATCAGTTTACGGAAGCGTGGAAGAAAACACAAACTTTTCTTTAAGGAACAAGCATGCTTGGCGTGAAAAAAGCCGTGTTTGTACAGTGGGTACGTAGTAGGTACGTAGTACGTGTAGGTACGTAGTACGTGTATGTGTTAGGCCTCAATTATGTTGGACTCCAGCCGGCTTAGTGGAAGAAGCTGAAAAAGCGGTGCTTGCTGGCAAACTATCAAGGGAGCCATAAGGTCGGATTAGGACTTATATCTATCCACAAAGGTGTACGTTCATAGCACGCTCAAGTGCAGATTGAGGGAGAGTAATTTATTGTCGTTGAGCACTCAAAGGTGAGCAGTAATAATTGTGGATTTTTCTTGACGTCCATAAAAGTATTGATTTTAGCCCATGGTTACCTCACGGTCGGTTTCTAAAATGTCGCCACAGTTGCTAATATTACGACTAGCACTAGGCCTACTTAGCGTACTAGCATTTTATTGGTAACCCCACTGACATTGGACCTGCTGCAGTACAGTATGTTGCTAAGGTGACCACATTATGACCAGCCAGAAACATTCAGAAAGTCATACATAACATAATACCTCTCCATTATTACCGTACAGATGGCAAAGAGTAGGGGCAGGTTATTCTTATCTTTATTATCTACACACATGTCATCGCTATTGGATTGTCAAACAAAGCCGTTAATTCCATGCAAAGCATTCGATTCCTTCATCTTTGTAGTTGATGTCTGTGGCATGAACCTTTTCCGCATTGTCAACTGTGTAGAAATGGTCTAAAATCAGTTAAAACAACGTGCAGTCTTGCATTTGATGCAGCGGTCACTTCTCTTTATGTACAATATGTTGTCAGACATCAAACAAGACCATAAGACGTGCAGCATAGCATAGCATTTTTGCTATTACCAAAAGAATGAGGAAGTTCTTTCTTTATTACCATTAGCTGGAATTGAGAAGAACCTGTGAATGGGAACCGTGGCACCGCATGCGTTTGGAAACGGTACGCAGTAACCTTCGAAGGCGTCATGACCTGGGGGAGGATCTTTCTCGTACCGTAGCTTATTCTGCGCATCCGCAGCTTCATCCGGATCAATAGTGTAGAAGTGATCACCTGTGTACAGATTTCAATTTCCATTCAGCAGCGTGTTTGTTTACTGTTATGGTTTTTTAGCTTTTGGCACATTTTGTGAAGCCAGGAGATAAAGCGTGGTGCCGTTTCAGATACATTTTGATTTACCAGTGCCTTGATTTCGGAGTCGCAAAAACTTCTTCAAGCAACTGCACTCGGGATCGAATTCATCCACAGCGAAGCGGGCGAGAACTTCTTCAAAATTGTACCCGTCAGCTTCGGCAGCTGCTTTCCTAGCCGGAGACACCGTGTATTGGTGATCTCCTGAAAAGCACAAAATAATTGTCACAAGTACATTAGGTGTGATTTTAGGCCGTAATACATACATACGTATATTGTTCGTATGAAGACAATTTCCTCACTCTTTCCGCTGTGATACAGCCTGAACATTGGCAGCGTTTGACCTGAAAATGATCAAACAAGTAATGTACGTACCCGTAGCTCAGAACAGATAACCGAAGCTCATGAAGTCTTTGTCACTTCCTGCACGTGGTTAGTAAAGTAATACCTGCAAATCTTGCTCCACAGTCTCTTGCCATCTCCATTTCTCGTTCTCTGGACAGTGAGAGTCTGGCGATGGAGCGAGTGTGCTCTATCGCCATCACTGGACCAGGCAGATCTCCAGGTAGCTCATGACTGTGCACATGAATGGTCCCCGTGATCCAGCCGTCATCCCCGCCATGACTGTGGCCGTGTCCTGCGTGCGAATGTCCATGACCATGTTCCTCCCAGTAATCAGGTCCTTCTTCGTGATAGTCTCCACCTCCTCCACGGCTGCCGCCACCGTACTCCCAGAAATCGGTAGATCGGCGCCAAGAGCCAAAAAACGGCTGCGGATTGGGCCCCCATTTTCTAGCTCTCCATCCGCGTCCTTGATTGACGCCCACTCTTCTTCTTTCCCAGGGCGGCGGCTGAACTCCTGATGGGAGAGGAGGGGGAAAGCGTTCCCAGCTAACCGGAGGAGGATGCGGCGGGGGAAAGATCGGCCCTTCCTCTCGCTCGTTCACATGTCGATGCACAAACGTTCTTCCTCTTCTTCTCGCACCGTGAGGTGATGGGGGAAGCGGGGGAAGGGGTTGGGGTCTGCGATGGTGTCTTCTACCCACGGTGCCTGGTAAAATAGGTGTCCACGGTTCCCATTCATCTGCTCCTGCGGGGCCAAAGCGACCCGCCGGGCGGTGTCTGGGCTGTGGTCTCCTGCCGCGCCCGCGGCCTCTGATTGGATGATTCATGGGCGGACCGTGGTCTTCTCCTTCCCCGTTTGAATGATCATGAGCGGAGCCATCATCACTGTGATCATGCGGCCTGCCTCTGGATGCTCGACTCAATTTTAGGCGGGGGTGCGAAGAATGCTCCTCCCTGGAATCTCCAAGAACTTCAGCCAACGCGAATGCGAGGATGGCAAAAACGGCGACCAACTTAGAAGATACGAAGAACATGGTTGCACTTGCCGGAGGAGGAGGTGACTCTAATGGCGCAACACGCATGCACAGGGATGAATAATGGGGCTGGTAGTACAGAGTGGGTATCTCCAGCGTGAGTATTGTTGTATCTCCTCGTGTACTAACATTGCTGCTACCACTTTGGACCCACGCGCTTCCTTTCCCGACTGACAACAATAGTGACGACAATGGAACGTAGCACACACGCCACTGAATTGGCGCCTTGCTCAATGGCACTTATAATTTTTTCTGCAGAACGATGACACGATTTTGTCGCTTATAACACGTACTATGTACTACACAACACAGCACTATTCTTGTGGTACTGTACATACCACTGCTTTATGTACGTGGAGTTACAAGAAACAGCGTCTTTTAGCTTCAATCGATGATCATTCTCGATGGGGCCAGGCCCAACACTCAATGCCTTCGTCCTCATAGCCTTCCTTTTCAGCTTCCGTTCTACCCTCAGGATCCGTAGTGTAAAAGTGATCTAAACAAAAGTCAATATCATACGTACGAATGTACATATCGTCACAGCCGAGGTAAAATTGCATGCACGATAACCAACCATCCATCACCACCTTTCTTTTCGGAGGAAAAGTATCGATGTATTGGTACTGTAGCGCCACAATCGAATCTTTCTGGAACGCAATAGCCTTCTGCATTCTCCGGGATGTAACCCTTAGCTTTGGCTTTTTCCATTTCATCATTGTCAGTGGTGTAGAAGTGATCGGCTAAAACGGTCACCCACAGGCGTACGTATTGTCATAAAGTATGCACTGAAGTATGTACTGCGTGAACGTACCGTCATCCGATAGTACGTTACGTACATACATACTCTGATACGTATGTACTTAGATGGTTTGAAGGGGTTGAAATAAAAAATAGGCAGGCAGGAATATTCAATTTCTAATGCCAAATGTAAAATAGAAGAAAATTTCAAAAACCTCTTCCAACACCCTTTTTTACGCGAGGCCCCTTGTACAGTACCCACCCATCGCGACGGCGACTGTACCTGAGAGGAGGTTGTACATGCGATGGAGAACGAGCAAGCACCTGCAGTCTCTGTCTGGCTTCTCCGTGGCCATGTCCACCAGGATGCCCTCGTTGGCGTAGCCCAGGAACCCGTTGAAAATGTCACTCGGCGGCTTCAGACTGTAGCCGTGATTGCGCAGCAGAGCGCTGTAGTAGCGATGGAGCGGCTTCTTCGGACCTACACAGCACTGAGTGCCAGAAAACCACTTTCCCAACGGCAACATGCATCTCGTACCGTTCAAGTTGGTGCCACACACCGTGCTTCTGGCGTGAAGATGAGGCCGGTTGAAGCCCCACCCGCTGCCGCCCTGTGCCGCCCCGTGCACCCAGGTCGTCCTTCCTCGCATTCTAACTCCGTTTCCTCCTCCATCTGGATAGCCGCCGGATGAAGGAGGAGGAGGAGGAGGACGAGGAGCTGGAGGAGACGGGTAGGGATTCTAAAAGGGGGAATGCGGCAAAGATTACTGAGAGAGAGTTCACTGGGGTCGATTTGTTTCTTTCAGTGACCTGTGCAGTTTTTCACGCTGAATCGATTTCAACCCCTGTCTCGTGTGGAATTTTCTTTCGCTTTGGTTCAACAAGTGCGGTTTGCTGAATCGAACCCTCCCGCCTCGTGGGCCCTTCACTGATGAAAATCTTTGCCGCATTCGCCCTTGAATCTTCAGCTGCTGCGACGACGCCTGGCTTCTTTGCACCTGATTTGACCATCGAACAGGACCCACCGGCTGCGCCCAAACTACTCCAGTGCTAGGATACCGTATGATATGCTGACTCCTAGCAAGGCTGCTTAGCGCAGCCACACAAATGAGCAACAGCCGTAGCTTTGTCATCAGAATTCTCATGACCGCATCGAACTGGTTGGCAGGCGATCTGATATGAACGAGGTAGACGGCGAAAGATTACGACACCTTCGTCGTTTTCAAGTGGAATATTTTTTTAGTATACGTACGACTCTCGGTTACTACATGGTCCAACATTGATATGTACATACCTTGAAGTAATTGGTGTCGATAATTCCACCAGTTCGTATGTATGTAGCTCATCTTCTGCTGTACCACATAAACATGTGTACGTATCATGTGCCTGCCGCGAATACGTAAGAATACCAAAGTGGCAAAGTGCTTTTAAGGAGCTGAACAAAAACATCTATCGCGACAGGCCCTTAACAATCGGTCAGGATCCTGTTTCTGGTGGGCGACCGCATCGCGGGTGCGCATGCATTCACCCTACGTACATACTAATTTTACATGTACTACCAGCACAGCTGAACGCTCGATAAAATAAATCATGGCTGGAAGCGGCTGGTGGGTGACGGTATATAGTGACGGCGAGCGCAGGCGCACATCGGAATTATGTACGCAAAAGCAAGAAAGAACCATAGACAGTCACGCCGGAAGCTCAAAAACAATAAATAATGTTGAACATTCTGTATGTACTTACGTACGTACGGGTACATTGGTTCGAGCATTCTGCATTTTTGTCTTGCATCGAGCGGTCGGAGGACGAACGGATAAATCAAGTCAGCCTTTTACACCATGAAGAGGCTGAAGGAGAAAATCAAGCGGAGGAGGAAGAAGAAGGAGAAGAAAGAGGAGCTTCCGCCAGAGCCCGAAGACCCCGCCGTGTGTCCCATCTGTCTCCGGCGCGATCCCAGGCGCATCATGGTACTGGAAGGGTGCGGCCATCGCGCTTGCGTCTCCTGTCTGCAGGGATACGTTCAGATTAAGCTGGAGGAGTTCTACTTCACGTGCTATCGCTGCCCGGCCGACCCCAATTGCAACGTTGCCATGACAGAGTATCAGGTCAGGGGTATAGATAGATAGCCTTAAATTGGGACGCAAAAAGTGGCCGACTAATGGCGTTTCTCAAAGTTTATTAGCACAACAAACATGCGGAAATTTTGCGCCTCTAGCCCAGCCACGGCGCAAAAAATTTCTTGAGGCGTAGGCCTACTTGCGCCACCTTGCTAGCAGATTTCTACTGTATATACATGACATATAACATAACCTTGCAGGTACTGTCTCTCTTTGACATTCCTCACATCAAGCACTTCGTGAGTCGGGGATGGCTGGATGCGCAGCAGCTGGTCTCGCTCTACGAGCGCCTCAGCATCATAGAAGCGTTGAGCACCGTTAAGAAGAAGAAGGCGAGGAAGGAGCTGTTCTTCTGCAATAACTGCGACTGGATGTGCCTGCTCTACTTCGCTCAACGCTACGATCCCGGACCCGAAGGCTGCTCCTACGGTTTTAAAGGGGGTGATCTGGCGGGAATTTTTGTACGGGGAGGCAAGTTTCGAGTTCGAGTTCGAAACGCCACCCTTTTGTAAACGCAAAATTTTCATCCTCTGCTGTTCGATCTTATGTGCAACATATGACACGACTCCTCTCTGTTCTAACTTCCGCCAAATGCCCCCTTTAATTGTCGTGGAGTCGTGGATAGGGAGCGAGTCTGGATGGTGGAATGTCCGATGTGCGAGCACCAAATGTGTGCCATCTGCCGCACTCCGTGGCATCCGGGGAAGCCATGTCGATGGATTCGAACGGTGGAACCGGGAGACCGAGACATGACGACGCCCGGAGACCACACGGACTACGCCTATCCGGAACAAGTGCAAATGTGCCCTGCTTGCCGAGTAAGCTAACCCAACGCAATACCAAAAGTAATACAGTAATCTGTATGCATTTTTATTTTTATTGTGCAGGTGAGGTACCCAGGTAGGTATCTGTAGTGTACTACCTGTGTATAGAGGTATGTAGTGTACGTATATGCCCAGTGTGTATGTACAGAAGAGTACCAAGTTGCTGGTGATTGTGATTGTGTATACGTACGTACTAAGCCTGTGTGTATGTACAGAAGTACCAAATTCGAGATGTGGACAAGCAGTGGTGCTACTACGTGAAATGCGGCGCGAAGAAGTGTGGAGCTCGCTGGTGCTGGAAGTGCGGTGAAAAGATAGCAAGCGTGAAGCATTTCACCAATGCCAATAAGAAGCTGCTCAAGTGTCATCTCGGCTGGAACGACTTTCACCAATCCTATGTTCGCAAAATAATACGTTCCCGTTTGGCGTGTACTGTACTAGGCCGTCGAAGCATATGAAACATGCTGCTGCATCCTTATACATGTTCTAGGCTGTTCGATTCATCACACTGATGGCCGAATTGGGTGACTTGTTTCCTCCGGTTCAGTGGGTCATTTTGATACCTATTCTAATACCTATGCTGTTCTTTGTCTTCTTCGCTACGCTCGTCGAATTCAACCGCTGGTGGTGCGGAAAGATCCGCAGTAAATGGCGCAAAAGAAAACGTCGCACCATCATTTGCCAATGCTGCAAGTAGGCTTACAGTATAATGACTGTTACCAGTACTGCATGTGCATAGATGACATACTGTAATGTTTCGTGTATTGCCCCCTCGAATATAGCCCCCCTCGTATAGAGCCCCCCTAATCGGTGCTTATCGTCATTGTTGTACTCGTATATAGCCCCATATCAGAGACTGCGAAATACGACGAAAACGAAGGGTTTTACGGCTGAAAGCGCCGTTTCCGACGTGTTTATAGCCATAGCAGTTGATGGCAAATCATTTGGGACAGTTTGGGATACATTTTGATTTTCACCCCTCTTGACCACCCCTTCAGACATGGCCGATTATAGCCTCAAAATGATAATTTTTGCGCAAGAATAGCTTGTTTTAGACCACTTTAGCTTGAAAACATGCAAAATAAAGCAGAAAAACGAGTTCAGGAGGTCAAAAACCTTACTTTGGTCACTAATGCAAAATGCCCTTTCATATAGCCCCCTTTTGTATAGCCCCCTCTCGAATATAGCCCCCCTATCGCGGCTTACCGATCATATAGCCCCAGGGGGCTATACACGAAACATTACAGTAACGCTTGTGCAGCTGTGTGATGTAACGTCGCATGTGACACAATACGCCGTGCATTTTAGATGCATCTGTTATTCGATCTGGTATTTCATAATGTTCATGGCTTCGTTGGCGGCCTCAGTATGGGCGACATACCTGGCGTGGTGTTTCTGGTGGATCATTTGCCTGCTCGGCTGTCCATGCCTGCCCACCTACCCCTACTACATCTACTTCAACCAGGCCATTACTCTATTGGCGTGCGCAGGGGCAGCTCCAGATATCGTGGCAAATGTGATGGCCAGAAAAGAAGCGATGGAGGATGTTGACTTTGTTGACGAGGAGGAGGAAGAGGAAGAGGAGGAGGAGGAGATGGAGGATCAGGACGAAGCAGTGCGACGCAAATTCCAGAAAGTCCACGAGAAAACGGTGCGTGATAAGGAGAAGCTGGTCAGCACGTATAGCATGGTTGCGGCCCCACCAGGTGCCAAGAAGCAGCAGAAGGGAAAAGATGCTGAAGCGACGCCCACAGTGGTCGCCACTACCAGTAAAGCGGCCACCAATCCCACTACCTCAATGGCACCCACATCTAGAGTTACTGTGACGAATGAAGAGCAGAAGTGATCAGTTTGAGATTTAGCGATATGCGCTTCGACGCTCAAATACCTAAGGATAAATTTTTGTTTGATTGACACCGTCGTAGGTAGTTTTGGTTTAATTAGCAGTGGTATGTTGAAGTATACATGTCGATCATCATGACACCGCGGTGTGGATGTGCAGTTTTTGATGCATTGGTTTCGTTCGTGCATGCATACTCAAGTCAAAACATTAGATCGCTTATATCCCTTTACTACGAGGCCTCTAATTTGTAATTCTTCATATCGGTTGCAGTGTAGATATGACTGTACATATGTGCTGTTGTTGTGTACGTACGTACGTATACTACGTGCTGAACTTACTTGTACTTGGTGGTACACACTTTTATACCGACTTAGCCTTAGAGGAGAAGTCGTCGCTCCGGCTCCCAGAGTACCGGCGTATGTACATACTTTTGTATGTTACGTATACACATAATCAGCAGCAACAAGTGTGTACAACAATACGTATTTACTGTTGTGTTAGTACAGTAATTAGTACCATGTAACCCGTGCACTGTACACATGCGACATACTGTAGAGCCTTTAATACCTTCGAAGGTATTACAGGCTCTATGCATGCGATTTGTGCTGTTTTACAGTAGCCCCAGTCAATTCTGAATTGGCTGCTGTCCCTCCTTAGCGAAGAGAGACAACTCCAGCGGGTACAGAAGCCTTGGAGACCGTGCCAAGATTCGACCCGAGGGCAGACGAACTCTTACCTCTCGAATCTCACCGTCTCCACCGTGTATGCACTCTTGAACTCGGGCCAGTTGCCACGAGCCGCGTTTCTGTCCTTCGCGACGAATGTGTACTATTTCTCCTACTTTAGGCTGTCTCGGAGTGCGTACGTGCGGTTCTCTGTGCTGCATCTGATCACGATCTCTCAGCAAGGACAAGTACAACTCCTTCCACCTGTCCCAGAAGACCTGCAGCAGCTTCTGCCCCTTCAGCCAAGTAAGAAGCAGCTCATGCGCTGAATGCTGAAATGCGTCGTGGTAGATACTCAGGGTCATTCATCCAATAGAGATGTGTCGCCGACTGGTACACCTGTCTAGGGTTGAGCGAAAGAAAGTGAGCCGGCGTCAACACCTCCACGGCATCCCCTATGTCTTCACCTACGTACGTGAGTGGGCGCGAGTTCACCACCGCTTCGATCTCCGTCAAGACTGTGTAGAGCTGATCTATAGCCTACATGACGAACAGCGCGGAAGAAGTTGAGCAACATAGTGCGTATTTGTACAGTTCCGACTATTCGGCGCGCATGAAATACAAGGCGTGCGTCGGCTGCTTATTCTTCAAGAACTGATCGTCTTCCTTCATCATGCTGAGGCGCTCCTTTGGACTTTTGAGCCCGTCGTAAGTCATCGCTCGATTTCTCCAGTAGGCTGCTGCTCGTGAAAAGTGACACCTGGAAAGAACATGCTTGACGCTTGACGCTTTTATACATGCAGTGGACTATGCCACTTTCTACGTTTTGTGTTAAAGTGTTGCACCTCCGAGCTTGAAGTTCTTCTGAAACAAGGAAACTTCCTTTGGCAACGCATCCATACTTAGTTCCGTCGCTGGAGGCTTTCGTCAAGTTTGTGGCGACCATCCAGGGTGCGTCGGACTTGAATTTGGCAGCTTGGAGTTCCTGTTGGCCCGCGCACATCTGGTAGGGAACCTGAAACGAACGTGTACTGTATACGTACGTACGTACATGCGTATTGTGTTGTGCATACCTACCTCTGAATATGTGCTTGCGTGCATATTGCATTATTGGATAAGATGAAAGTGAGCTGCACCCTTTCCATCTCCTTTGTTTCAGCATTTTCCTCCAGTCGATCGTTCCATGCGGTCGGAGCACCTGATGGGGGATTGGGGAAATCTACACCACAGTAACCGCAGTCAGACTGGCCGGAGTCAGGGAACAGAGCCTCCAGTTGTCGACGGAGTGATGTGCGCTTGTCCAGCGAGAAGCTGCACTGTTTGAAGTTCTTCTTTGGATTGGGACAAAAAGAGGACCGGCACTGCTTTTCGCCCACCACCATCCATACGTGAGAGAGTCGCTGCAGAGTAACATCTGCCACTCATTTCCAAAGAAGTCCACGCTGCCCTTGCTACTTGACTTGAACGTTTTCTTCAGATAGCTTCGGATCAAGTTGGCGCCATCTTGAATGCTTCCTTTTTGGGCGGCTTTTATCGCTTCGATGATTTTCAGCTCCAGTTCGCTTCCGCCGATGTTCTTTTGGAACGAAGGATTCTCCAAGCCTCGAAGGAAAATGGCCATCAGAACATTGTCCAAGGTACTGGCGAAACCGTCTCCCTCCACCCCATTCGATGGACTGAGGGATGCTGCAATCAGGACAGAGGAAGGGGTTGGGATGGTAGCCACTAGCAGTTAGTCCGGTACAACCGTAGTGAAGCCAAGACTTGCAGCGATCGCATTGGATCATGCCATGAGTTTCCTCTTCTACTCCGAGCAGCTTAGCGGTGATTCCTTGTAGCCATGGGAAGTGGCAGAAGCAGTAGAGAGGAACTTGCTTCTGGCGTGACTGCCATACGACCGCAGGTCTTCCCTTCTTGTAGCGAAATTTGGTGGCGCCGTAGAGAGAGAAGTGAAGCAGATCTTCTTCCAGGTCACCTTCATCACAGTGGATGTCAAAGGATCCCGTCTCAAAATATGCGAAAGCCATGGCGAAGATCAATGGTTCTGCTTCCGCCTCCTCCTTCTTGCTCGGTATTTGGGTCTCCACCAGGTTTACCTACAGTTCCATTCATACTGTCCGTG
>JASAMW010002428.1:0-34006 GCA_030247985.1 Epsilonema sp. ZAB3_2 | reverse complement strand
TTATTTGGTGTGTTTTGAAGAAGTTGTGTAATGTCTTTAGTTATGTACTATAGCTTGAAGAATAAGCCTAGGGTAGGGTTGAAAATGTATACTACAGGTTCAATAGGTACAGGTTGCACAGGTTGAATAAAAGATACAGGTTACAGATTGAATAGATACAGGTTGTACTCATTGAATATGTATGGTAGGTACAGGTTGTATAGATTGTATAGTTCAGTAGGTGAGGTTGAATAGGTATTCATACAGGTATATAATATAACCTGTATGTATACCTTAACCTGTATATTATGCAGGTTATACACACAGGTTACATAATATTAACCTGTATATAATACAGGTTATAGGTTTTCATACAGGTTAACACATACCCCAAGGAGGTGTCATTGTTGACAACACAAAACAGATTTGTTGTTTGTTTGTTGTCCATTATGGGTTTTGTCAGTTTGTTGTCCATTTGTTGGTTCATTGTCAGTTTTGTTGTCCATTTGTTGGTTCATTGTCAGTTTGTTGTCCATTTTGTTGTCAGTTTGTCTGTTCATCAACAAACTGACAACACCCATATATGAACAGACAATAACCAACAACAAAATAGACAACAAATCTCTTCATGTTGTCACCAATGATGCCTCCTCGGTATGTGTTACACAGGTACAGGTTGAATAAATACAGGTTTAGTAGTAACAGGTTGAATAGGTACAGCTTGAGCAGGTACATACAGGTTGAATAGGTACAAGTTGAATAGATACAGGTTAAATATATACAGGTTAAATATATGCAGGTGTAGTAGTTGCAGGTTTAATTAATGTCATTACATAGGAAAGTCAAGCTTGGAATATGTTTTTCTAGTGTTAAGAGACGTTTTCTGTAAGGATTGAGAGTAGCCTGTAGTATAGGCGGAAGGGGGGTACTTTTTGTGAATCGAGATAATATGCCTATCGGATTCCCCATCAAAAACTGCATATGTTTATGAAGTTTTAGGAAAAAATGTGTTCAGGCATCATCGAGATATTCATGGGTAAAGGTGGGCAGGTCGCATTTTTGCCGTTTTTCAACGTTTTTAGCCATATTTCAGCAACCGCAAGGCTTAGAGGGCTACAATTTGGCGTGCGAAAAGATCCCATAGGGACCCAAGTCTGGACCAATTTTGAGCCCAATCGGCCACCTGTTTGGCGAGATATAGCATCACAAAGTGCATTTCTGTATATTTTGCACCTGTTGCAAATTTAGTTTTTTGAATACCACGGCGCGAATACATGCCCTGCACGGGGTAAAATTTTGACAGCAAGTAGAGAAGGGTTAGGCCTAAAAACTTTAGTACTACCGCAAAAAATCTCTATAATTGGAATTGGGACTACAGTCCTCTCGAATAGTGAAAAATACAGCAAAAATTTTCCCGCCTTTTTTATTTTTCAAGATAAATGAGCAATACCACTGAAACTTTTTCCTTGTATGTAGCCTATCTTATGTAGAATTTGATGTAGATTTCAAAAATAAAATTGTTTTTCCCAAAAAATTTAACCCTTACCCCAAATTCACAAAAATATACTACTTTTGCAAAATTATATGCTAGGGGTTAAATTTTTTGGGAAAAACAATTTTATTTTTGAAATCTTCATCAAATTCTACATAAGATAGGCTACTTACGAGGATAAAATTTCAGTGGTATTGCTCATTTATCTTGAAAAATAAAAAAGGCGGGAAAGTTTTTGCTGTATTTTTCACTATTCGAGAGGACTGTAGTCCCAATTCCAATTATAGAGATTTTTTGCGGTAGTACTAAAGTTTTTAGGCCTAACCCTTCTCTACTTGCTGTCAAAATTTTACCCCGTGCAGGGCATGTATTCGCGCCGTGGTATTCAAAAAACTAAATTTGCAACAGGTGCAAAATATACAGAAATGCACTTTGTGATGCTATATCTCGCCAAACAGGTGGCCGATTGGGCTCAAAATTGGTCCAGACTTGGGTCCCTATGGGATCTTTTCGCATGCCAAATTGTAGCCCTCTAAGCCCTGCGGTTGCTGAAATATGGCTAAAAACGTTGAAAAGCGGCAAAAATGCGACCTGCCCACCTTTACCCATGAATATCTCGATGATGCCTGAACAAATTTTTTCCTAAAACTTCATCAACATATGCAGTTTTTGATGGGGAATCCGATAGGCATATTATCTCGATTTACAAAAAGTACCCCCCTTCCACGTACTATGCAACCGCTACAGAAAACCTTTCTTAAAGTGGGAGAAGTTTTTAGTTGTGGAACAGATGCTACTTTTGACATAAGTTTAGTACTTGTATGGAATTGGAGAATTGCATTTTGAGAGATTGAAAGAAAAATATTGTTGAATTGTCTGTTTTATAGATATACATTCTACCTTAAGAAAGTCGCAACAATTACTGATGATAAGTTAAAAAATTTACTCTAGCCTGCAAGGGAGTCTGACTCTTTGATTCTGCCCGAAAGGGTGTATAACTCTTTGACTTTGCCCGAAAGGGTGTGACTCTTTGATTCTGCCTGAAAGGGTGTATAACTCTTTGATTTTGCCCGAAAGGGTGTATAATTCTTTGATACTGCCTGAAAAGGTGTTAACCAGTTTAAATGAAGAAGAAACTAAAGAAATGTAACAAAATGTACTTTGAAAATTGATGGACAGTTAGAAAAATGTTGCTTTAACTCAAGTTTTATGAGATAGAGGTAACAGAAGACACCTGCAGGGTGATAAATATATACAGGTTGAGCAGATGTAGGTTGACCAGATACAGGTTGAATGGATTGGTTTAGGTTCAATAGATACAGGTTAAAATATACAGGTTAAATAGATACAGGTTAAATATATACAGGTTAAATATATACAGGTTAAATATATACAAGGTAAATATATGCAAGTATGGTTAAACTTTTTGTATGTTTGGGAATATTGAAGGAATAGCAATTACTAGAGAAGTTGGGAAGTACTTTCAAAGAAAGAACCTGCTGCTACTAGAATGATTGAACCATTATCAAACTCTACAACTTTTTATCAGAAGAGATACTAATTATTAACTATTGCCTGAAAGAGAAATGTCATGAGCTATTGCCCAAAGGAGACATAGAATGAACTGTTCCCTGAAATGTATAAATGTGAACTATTGTCGAATGGTCATAAACATAAACTTATGCCTGAAATTACCATTTTCCATATACCAATGCCAGCGAGGGCAGCAAAGCTGCCCGAAGCTGGCATGCTGAGTAAAAAGATTTACCTATTCCCAATTTGAACAAAGGCACTGTGTTATTTGGTCAGAAGAATAAAAATTTAAAAGTTGTTACTGTGAGAAAATAACCCATTTGATTTTGTATTTTTCATGCAGTAAAAAATAAATACTACACAAAAAGTTAAGAGGTGTGTGAAAAAAACACTAATAAAATAGAAATCAACCATAAGCAGAAATCAAACTGTGAACGGTATAGGTACTGTGTCTGAAAGCAATACCTATCTGAAAGAGCAAGCAAAGTTAGATGAGCCCATCTTTTTCACGCCAGTGAAAAAACTGATATACCTGTCATGAAACGGGAAGTACACCGCGGCTGGGCACATAATTTTCACGCCAGTGAAAATGCCAATCTACCAAAACGAAACAGCAAGCAAACCACACCTGAGCTCATCTTTTTCACGCCAGTGAAAAAACCAATATACCTATCATGAAACAACAAGCAAACCGCGGCTGAGCACATCATTTTCACGCCAGTGAAAGTGCCAATCTACCAAAACGAAACAGGAAACACACCACACCTGAGCTCACCTTTTCACACCAGTGAAAAAATATACCTATCATAAAACAACAAGCAAACCGCGGCTGAGCACATCACTTTCATTGAAAGTGCCAATCTGTCAAAACGAAACAGGGAACAAACCACATTTGAGCACATCTTTGCCACACCAATAAAAAAACCAATCTACCAAATACATATAGAATATACCTATACAACGGGAAAAATTCTATACCTAATAAAACATATACCTATACAAAGGAAAAAATCTCTAACCTAATACAAAAATTATATAACTTTTTAAAATAAAGCTTGTTCCATTGCCGGGTTTACCCTATTGTATTATAAATATATAATTGGGCTTAGGGGAAGAATGGAGTACACAATGTAAACGACGGAGGTAATCACTGGCTCATATTCGCCCCATTACCCCTTACAATGGGGCAAATTTTTGAGCCAGACTTCGTTTGCACTGTGTGCTCCATTCTTCCCCTAAGCCCAATTATATATTTTTGATGGTATTTATGTATGCCGTATGTTGCAGGCCTTTGGTCAGTGGTGTGTTGGCGCAGTTGGAACAGCTAATTGTTTCGGATGAATGGACGACACATCAGAAAAATGCGAGCGGTCAGCAGAAACCTCCTCCTGCCGCGGCTGCTGTAAAGAAAAGGTACGTGTACGCAGTGTATTCACCATATGCAATAAGAGCCAGTGCTTGGTCGCGAGGCGACCCCTCTGACTTAGCCTTGATTTTCAGTGCAACTTTTGATCGGTAGTCGACACGAAGGTCGGCGCGGAAAGAAACAAACGAGCAAGACCGCACCGACCTTCACGTTGACTACCGATCAAAAGTTGCACTGAAAATCAAGGTTAAAGGAATACCGGCAAGCGTGTAATATTTGAATAAAACTACGATTATTCAAAAGATCATCCTCCGGTCTTTCCATTTCTGCTAATTTGCCCCATTGAAATCGTCCCCCTGGCTGCGGGGCGAAACCCCCGTCTTTTTTTGGGCTTCGGTGCGTCTTATTTTTCGCATTTGTTGAGTATATTTGTAAAACGGATTACAAATAGCCGAGTTGCCGCGACAACTAGCCAAGTTTCAGCTGCAACTTGGCTAATTGTCGTCAAAGAATGCGAAAAATAAGACGCACCGAAAAAATGCGACGGGGGTTTCGCTCCGCAGCCAGGGGGGTGATTTCAATGGGGCAAATTAGCAGAAATGGAAAGACCGGAGGATGATCTTTTGAATGAACACAGTTTTATTCAAATATTACGCGCTTGCGGGCATTCTTTAGTTCAAAGGGGTCGCCTCGCGACCAAGCACTGGCTCTTATTACATATGGTGGATATGTACATTCGATTATGCAGACGTCGGCCTGGGGTCAGCTGGGGGTATGTTCAGCACACCCCCACACACCCCCTCACATAACCCCACGTAATCCCCCAGATTTTGAGAATTTGAACAATGCCCCAAACACACCCCCCAAAAAATAAAATCAACATACCCCCACGCGTACCCCCAGTCTATGATTTTCTGCTCGCATAACCCCAAACATACCCCATATTAGTGTCAACATACCCCCATTTTCAATAAAATTTGGGGGTATGTTGGTGTTTTTTTGGGGGTATGTTACAGACTATTTCTTTTTGGGGGTATGCTGGAAATTCTGGGGGTATGTCAGGAAAAAAATTTTTTCCTGGGGTATGCGGTAGCCCCCACTTTTCTGCTCCAGCATAACCCCACTGACAGACCCCCACCCTGGAAACCGTGCCGATGTCTGATTATCAATGACCGTCCATGTACGTGTGTGGACGTACCGTGCCATTTTATACTGTTAGTACTTCGCCTGGCGTTTACTGGGTCGGGCTTTCTTTGGGCTGAGTTTATAAAGACATTGAAACATTAGCTCATTTTTCCGTCGAAATTTAGCTTCATACATTCGTCTCCTAAAATTCTCCGAGCAAGTAGCCTACAACAGAAACTTTGTGCATATAACTCGGCGACCGGGTTTTCGTCATACCTATTTTACACATCCATGCCATACCTTTATATCTGTACGTACGTATATCAAATACGTACATATATGATGTGTGCATCGCCTATGATGTGCTACTGTACACAATGAGCGTACATACATACATACATACATACATACATACATACATACATACATACATACATACATACATACATACATACATCATACATACATACATACATACATACATACATACATACATACATACATACATACATACATACATACACACATTCATACATACATCATACATACATACATACATACATACATACATACATACATACATACATACATACATACATACATACATACATACATACATACATACATACACACATTCATACATACATACGCACCCCGTTTCTACACGTACTTGACTGATCGAAGCCATAAGTTATTATATTTATGCTTGCAGACGTCGGCCTGCGGTCCGCTGGGGGTATGTTCAGTACACCCCCATATACCCCCTCACATTACCCCTTGCACCAGATATTATGAAATTGAACAGTCTACTTACAAGAAGGGATGCGGTAGCCCCACTTTGACAGATCCCACCCTGGAAACCGTGCCGATTTCTTTATGCTTGAGTGTATTTTGTGTGTAGAAGATTGGCTCTTCCCAAGCTGAACGAGCTCGGTCGCAGTATCGTCACTTGCTACAGTCTCAAGGCCTACGTAGACCTACTGGCGCCTCAACATCGGCAAAGCATCGCCAGCTATCTCTACGGCACCACTTCCTCTGCGCTTTCCAATCTGTTCAAGTACGTATACGTATGTAAACCGAAACATCAACCTCACGAGTTCACCCAGGCTGCTCCCAGAACACAGTGACGAAATATTTCGTCGTCTCTGGGTGAACTTGTGAGGTTGATGTTTCGTCAGGTCCTGACCTGCGCGGGCCATCTCGCGACCACCCAGTAAGCTTGACGCAAGTACCAAATAGGCTTATTTTATTTTGTCGGTCATTTGAGAGTGAAACCGGGAAGGTGTTGCATGCTTCATTTCCTATGAAATTTACCGCTATGCACTCGTATTTTCGTGTCATTTGATTTGGGTGAACCCGTGAACTTGATGTTTTTCTGATTCCTGGAAATCAGAAAGTCGCCATCAATTTCTGCGAATTAGAGCCATTTGTATAATTGTCTTATCTGTAGCAACATGGGTGAACCCGTAATGGTGATGCTTCATTTCTCATGTCAAATTCACCACTATTCTGTGGTCGTTTGGGTGAACCCGTGAACTTGATGTGTTCCAGATTCCCCAAAGGCGCCGTCTATTTTCACGAGGACGCTCTACGCGGCGGCATCCTGCATGTGACGAAGCTGGCGTTGCGCGCGGCGTACCCGGCGCTGAGTCGGCGCGGTTTTCTGGCGTTCGAAGAGCGACGCCCCTTCGTCTATGTGAGTCCAGCCTTGCATTACGACGTGGCGCAGAGTTTAGCACTGGAGGTAAATACAGCTTTGCCATTAGTACGGCTTACTTGTGGATTGTGACGTGCCGCGTTCCGTACGGAGATAGCCGGGACCCGAAAAGGGGGGAGAGAAATAGGACCAAACGGGAATCGAACCCGCTACCCTCGGTCACAGCTGTGGACTTAGGCACTATCACTACACTACTGGCCTCGGACGCTATTGCCATACGTAAGCAGTACGTAACAGTATTGTTACTATTGTACGTAACAGTAACAGTAGCCCGGAGGTGTTGAACAGACACCTTGATCCAAATACCTCGGACCAGGGGTGTCCAGTAGTGGACGGCGAGGGCGCCTGCTTGGCGGGCGGGATGTAACGTACTGCGCACGTATGGCAACAGCGTGCGAGGCTAGTAGTGTACGTAAACAAGTTCTAGGTATGTAAGGCGAGTTTCGCCAAAGTCCCCGGACCGGTCCCTGGTGGTGTGTGTGGCTAAGTCCACAGGTGTGACCGCGGCTAGCGAGTTCGATTTCCGTTCGGTCCTATTTCACTGTCCTGTTCGTGGCCGGGCTATCGCCATAGGGAACGCGGCACGCCACAGCGTATTTATTCACCTCACCACCGGTTCCCCTGAAAATGTCTCTATTCGGAAACGGCCTAATGTTTCAAATGTATTGTAAAGTTTCAAGCCCCTTCTGCTGTAAGATGCTTTCTCCTTCGCCAGGTCACCCATAATCAATATTTCCGCTAAACCCGCCCGAGGGAGCTGTTAGCGTACAGCAACCTCCTTGATCGACTGTTCGACTTTAGCCCGGCTCCCCCGTCCCACTTTGCCCCCGTCGGGTCCTATTTGTATCCACTACTTGCGCTGATACGGGGGAGTGACCGGATGGAAAACCATTCATTAGCGCGCTACACACGTGGTGAGTAAACTCACGGTGAATTCACGGTGAGTTTGAACTTCGAGTTTTTACTTTTCGTATAGAGCATCCTCACTTGCTCCCACGCGCAAAATTTTTCTCAGGTGTTCGCACACGTGGTGAGTTTCAAACTCGGTGAATTCACTGGCATCCCTATGCTTCGTCACATACTTACCGGGAATGCACCGTGAGTTTAGTCACCTCGTGTGTAGCGCGCTTTGAACCCAGTATTTTAGTGCTTCGCACTCTGTTTCCTGTTGTATTTTGTTAGCTCGGCCTTTCTGACGTCGTTTCCGTTGCCAAGCTTCACGTTCCTTTGTCAGAAGTGGAAGGACGGTTGGACCATTCCGAATTGGAACAGCGCCTAGCTAGGGACGAGGCACAGGTAAGGTACTCTATTCTAATGGGTCATTCACATTGGAATGAAGTGCGCTCGGCGTTCGCCCGGCGCATCCATATGACTCTTAGCTGCCTTTGCGTGCGTCGAGCCGTGGACATGGCGAGCGAACGCCCAGCGCATGTCTTCGATGTGAATGAGCCATTACTTGCAATGTATTTGCGCGGGCAAACGTACATTAGTAATAGATCTGAGCTTCAACTCGAGCGTTATAGGCGCGGATAGCCCCGGGAGTATACAGGGTTTCTCGAGGTGCTTTATTTCCTTTATTTCCTTTAAAGTGCTTTGATTTGAGCACCCGACTGTAAAGTGCTTTAAAAGTGCTTTATTTTAGCTGAGGGTGCTTTGAAAAAATATTTTTTACGCAGGCAGCAACGCAAAGCTATTCGGTGATGCGTTTTCTGGCGTTTCTGAGATCATTTTTTTAGAAAATTTTTCGCCTTCGGCGAATTTTCACCAAATTCTCATGTGATTTGATAGTAGCCCGACGCACGCTGGCAGGCATGGCATGGTAAAATTATTACTTGGCGCTGGCAAGGTAAAGATTGCCTGTGCATGCACCTAAATTTACTTGTGGATTTTCTATGTAGGCCTACGTATGCATTTACGTACTGTACTTGTGTGTGCCATTTGGGCCTACACATGCAGTACGTAGATTGGATTCGTATGTATGTGTGTACTACCCTGTACGTACGTACACAAGACCAGCGCGAATTGTTCTGCGCTAGACATTATAGTACAGTACTGGTAGTACATGGGCCATCCATAAAAGCTGGAAAGTAGGAAGCATGAAAAGCCTTTAGGCATGCTCCATGGTCCATGATACTACTCTTAGCAAGGTATTAGCTGATAAATTTCGTCAATTTTCATTAATTTTGGGTGCTTTAAAATTTTTCTGGGTGCTTTGAAAAATTTTGGTCCTGTCCCGAGATACCCTGAGTATATTTTGGGACGCACTGTATATTGTTAGGTACTGTGGGGTAAACCCCGACACGGGGGTAAACCGGACACTATTAGTATACCTCAGCAACCAAAGGACCGATTGAGACAAGTATTCTACCAATTAATTCCTTGAACTTTCCTCTTTCAAATGAGCTTCCAGGTTCATCATTTTTTGAAGCGGCAAGTTCAGAAAAGCGTAGGTGTCCGGCTTACCCCGTGTCCGTGTTTACCGCACACTACCCTATATTGTATAATGTCGTGAAAGGTTATGTTTTACTGTACAACTTTTTACAGGGCGGCCGTCCTCTGTTGGTGATAGCGGTGGTGGGTTCGGCGATTTTCGGCCAGAACGATCTCGTTTCCAAGCTGTTGGAGTTGAGGGAGACCCATGGATTTTGGCTGCACGTGGTAGGGCAAGGAACGGCTGCGTTGGCCTTGAAGAACCCGCCGGAACATCTACTGGTACGTATGGTATGTAACCTATTAAGAGATTTGAGGACAAGAGAAGAAATCTGATAAAATTGGTATGGTATGTAAGGTGCGTATGGTATGTAGGGCGGTGCGGGGTAATTTGGGCCGAACTCGACACTTTATCTCCATCTTGGAAAGTACCGTTCCAAGGCGTCATTGGTGTCAACAAGTCGACTAATGGCGCGTTCACCAGACGTCCGTAACGGACGTCCGTCCATCCGTCAACTCATATGGGTTGACGAACGGACGGACGGACGAACACTTATGGGTTGACGAACGGACGGACGGACGGACGGACGTAACGGACGTCTGGTGAACGCGCCATAACTGTTGTCGGTTTGTTGTCATTTTTAGTCAACAAACCGACAACAAACGGCAACAAACCGACAGCAGTTGGGCGACTGCTTGCCCTCAATGACGGTCCGGTGCGGTATGTGTTTTAATCTAAATAGTGGAAAGTGGTGTGAAAACGCTGCATCTTTCCCCTCTTGGCACCATTTTTCTCTAGTGGCGATAGATGGAGCGGTGGGCCAACTTTCTCCTCGCGTGGTCCGGGTTATCCCGCGTTACCCCCGGCTGATCATTCTGTGAATGTGGTTTACGCTCTTTCGAATAGAGCAGCTACGTTCGTAGGCTACATCACAGTTGTTTCTTGTTTCTTCCAGAAAGTTCTGCAGTCTGTGAACAGTCTCTCTGTGAATCTGGGTCAATGGCTCGGCGTGAATGCTGTGCCCAGCGTGGTAAGCATCATGGTGATGTACAGTGTACTGCGCGTGTGTGCACATGTATATGGAATGTGCCAATCAAAGGGTTAAGGTAAAGTGCTCCCAAGCAGATGATACCCCAGTCATTATTTATCTCTGTAATGAGACATCGTGGAGCACAGCGGTCAATACTGTCACGGCTAATTTTCAGCCGCATTGACAATAAAAAACCGCTTGCGTCTAGCTGCTCTCAGTGGCGAGATATCGCCAAATTCCTTCAGTACTGAAATTGCGTCGACATTTGGCAGACGCTAAACCACGCAAACCACGACACCCCATGACCCTGTACGCCCGATGCGCATTTTCATCGTCTTCATCACGTATGCTTATTTCTGCCATTTGATTTTTCGGGCGTTTGCGAGGTTTAGAATTGCCCAATGGAAAAACGCCCAATTTGGCGATTTCAGTACTGAAGGAAATCGGCGAAATCTCGATACAGAGGAGGCGTAGAGGGAATCGGTTTTTTTATTTTCAAAGCGGCTGAAATTTAGCCGTGGTATTTTTGACCGCTGTGCTCTACGATGTATCGTTGCAGAGATAAATACGACTGGGGTACCATCTGCTCGGGAGCACTATAGGAGTGGAATTGGATAGGTGGTGAATGATTGAATATCGCGCAATGTTGTACGCGCATACTGAGGGTACTGTGGGGTAAACTCGATCATGGGGTAAACCCGGCCACCTTAACTCTTTTCAACTTGCTGTTTCTCAGCAAATGATATGAACCAACATAGCTCATTTGAGAGAGAGACTTATACAGTGTTTCAAAGAAGACATAACTCAAGTGTAGAGTGGGTCATCATTCTTGCGATCGTTCCTTCTTCTTCTCAAATAAAATAATATTTGAACGTACTTTTACTTACAATAGGGCGTGAAGTCGGGGGTAATGTTTCAAGTTTCAGCAAAATGATGAACCAAATGACTCTTTTGAAAGAGAAGAGTTCAAGGAATCGACTGATATAATATTTATTTACCTCAATTGCTCCATTGGTTGCTGAGATATGCAGCCCTGAAAGATAGGTGGCCGGATTTTCCCATGGCCGGATTTACCCCACGGTACCCTAGCCGACCTTTTCCCATGGCCGGGTTTACCCCACTGTACCGTAGCCGACCTTTTCCCATGACCGGGTTTACCCCACGGTACCCTAGCCGACCTTTTCCCATGGCCGGATTTACCCCACGGTACCCTAACCGACCGTTTTTTCAGACCTTGTTTCGGCCCCCGGAAGACGCTCGAACTTCCTACAGAGAGCGACTGGAGTGCCTGCCGTGGTGGGTTGTGACGCAACACATGACTAGCGAACGCATGCGCGAAGCTGTGGAGCACGCGTACAGACTGGTACGGCCTATCCACTGATTGCGCTAAAAGTTTTTGGGTGGTCGCATGATGACCCCCTCTGATTTCACCGATCAAAAATTGCACTGAAAATCAGTGTGAATCAGAGAAGGCAGCTCGCGAGCATCCAAAAATTACAGCGCAACCAGTGAATATATG
Source organism: Epsilonema sp. ZAB3_2 (assembly GCA_030247985.1). Classification (NCBI taxonomy): domain Eukaryota; kingdom Metazoa; phylum Nematoda; class Chromadorea; order Desmodorida; family Epsilonematidae; genus Epsilonema; species Epsilonema sp. ZAB3_2. Next base: position 21,814 of record JASAMW010002428.1, on the reverse strand, counting down.
CAGTTATATCCACTGGTTGCGCTGAAAGTTATTGGGTGGTCGCGAGATGACCCCTCTGTTTTATTTTACGTTGGTTTTCAGTGCGATTTTTGATCGGTGCTGGAAGGTCGCCGATCAAAAATTGCACTGAAAATCAGTGTGAATCAGAAAGGTCAGCTGGCGAGCACCCAATACTTTTCGGCGCAACCAGTGAATATACGCAGTTCTTTGCTGGAGAGAAGATAATCTTCCTTCACTTTTACGTGAAGAAGTGAAGGAAGAAGTGTGTGTACTACTTCGCGCAAAACGGGAACTTTTCTCTTCAGGAACCGACGATTCATTCCTACCTTCATCCCTTGCATGTTATGCATTCTTGATATTCTGTGTTTTCGTTTTGTAGAACAGAATGGTGTTGAGTGGATTGTTGAAGCTGCAGCAGATGGAAGTCTTGGGCATATCGAATGCGGCGGATTATAGGGAACGCATTGAGGTAAGCATATGCATTATTGTACGTGCCCAGAATTGGGCTCGTCGTAGTAGATTGACAGTTCCCGACGTTGCGAGGAAGACGTCAGTACACAATGATTGCAGTGCTCGCCCTTGCATGTTGAAAGGGCGAAACATCATACTTACAAGTAGACCCAGCAGCGTTTTTGCTTGTCAGTCAGCGAAGTTTTCGTGTAAATTCGTGAGATTGATGGTTCACGCATATCTTATCTGTTCGTTTCTCGTCTTGGTGTTTTGTGGAGCCGGGCTGCACTGCAGCAGCCTGCAGTTTCTTTCTTTGTCTTGCTCTCTATGTCAGGAACTGTCAGTCTACTACGACGAAACCAATTACCCCAAGTTTATCCGACAATTTATTCTAAAGTCGGGGCGACCACTAATGATCACGTGTTGAAAATATCTCGGGAACTAAGCGACTTAGAGCAAAGCGGTCAAAAATGCCACGGCTAACTTTTAGCGGGATTGACAATATAAAAATAAAAAACGCTTGTTTCTAGCTGCTCTCAGTGGCGACGTATCGCCGCTTTCATTATGTACTGAAAGCGCCAAAATGGGCGTAGACCATTTGGCAACGCTAAACCTTGCAAACGCCGATAAATCAAAAGTGGTAGAAATATGCATACGTGACAAAGGCGATAAAAATGCGCATCGGGCGTACAGGGTGTGGGGTGTCGTGGTTTGCGTGGTTTAGCGTTTCCAAATGGCTACGCAATTTCAGTGCATAAGGAAATCGGCGAGATCTCGCCACTGAGAGCAGCTAGAAGCAAGCGACCTTTTTTATTGTCAATGCCGCTAAAAGTTAGCCGTGGAATTTTTGACCGCTTTGCTCTACGTCGCTTAGCTCAGTGTGCCCCCTCTATGCAAGGAGGAGGATGAAACAGCACTCCACCATTTGGGGGAGTGTGTAGCACTGAGCTACCAAAGGATTCAGGCCATGGGTGTGGACAGCCTCACAGCTGAGGACATCCGTGGCCTGAGTGGGCAGGATCTCCTCAGACTCATCAAGAGTCTGGGGAGGTACTGAGCAAGACTCTGTTCTGAGGGGTTCTGCAATGGGTAGAAAGAAATTCAATTCGGCCCGTGCAGAGCGGGGTGGATAATGACTGAAGCCCTGCACTCCATCTACTGGAACTGGAACGTCGCTTAGCTCCCGAGATATTTTCAACACGTGAGCACTAGTGCTCGCCCCGACTTTACTACTTGATTTGAAAAGGTAAGTTTTAGAGTTGTTCTAGGCTGGCAAACTTCTGCCTCCGACCGTGGTCGTGTTCAAGTACCGCTGTCCCTCCTTGAGACCTTCTGGCGCATCGCTTACGGACGAAGAAAAGCATACGGAACAAGAATACAAGGACTGTCTTAATGCCTGGGTGCGTTTACACGAGTGAGCCTAATCGCAGATGGGGTACTGCGGGGTAAATCCGGCCACAGAAGCTTCAGGACTGCATATCTCAACAACCAAAGGACCGACTGAGAGAGATGATATCAATCGATTCCTTGAATCTTCTCTTTCAATTGATCAGTTGCTGGAACAGCAAGTTCAAAAGAGCTTAGGTGGCCGGGTTCACTACATGACCGGGTTTACCCCACAATACCCTCGCCTCCATTGTGTACAGAAAAAAATAAACATGTTAGCAAGACGAGGCGCTAGGTCCTTTCTCAACTTGTGAAAATAGGATAATGTTTCAAACCGAGCATATAGAATGTCCATTTCGTTTTCATTGCCAATCACATTCTGCCACTTCACTTGACGAAATTGAAATTGAATTTGAACGAAATTTGAAACAAAAATGAAGTTTTCAAATGAACCTTTTTGGTTCATTGTTTGCTAAAACAGCAAATTCACAGGAGCTTAGGTGGCCCTAAATTTGGGATACGGTCACTTGGTTGCCGGTCACTTCGTTGCGGTCACTTCGTTGCGGCGGTGATCATTTCGTCGTGAGTACTTTCGTTGCGGTCACTTCGTTGCGGTTTTTTTCGTTGCGGACATTTCGTTGCAGCCGTCCCCTGGTCATTTGGTTGCGAGAACTTTCGTTGCTGGTCATTTCGTTGCTGGTCGATTCGTTGCCGGTCTTGATTTGGTCGTTGGTAGTGAGTACTTTCGTTGCCATGCACTTCGTTGCAGGCTTAGGCTTAGGTAAATCTCGCAACGAAATGACCTGCAACGAAAGTTCTCACGACCAAGTGACCAATTCTGGACTGGCAACGAAATGACCGGCAACGAAACTACCCGCAATGAAAGTTCTCGCAACCAAATGACCAGGGGACGGCCGCAACGAAATTTCCGCAACGAAGTGACCGCAACGAAAGTACTCACAAGTGACCGCGACAACGAAAGGTCCGCAACGAAAAAACCGCAACGAAGTGACCGCAAACCACTAAATTTTGGCCGTACAAAGCGTCTCGCATTTTGATAGGCCTGCGTGTTGTGTTGTTTAGCTGGGTCAAGGTCTCATTGGCGAATGTCCTGCGTTGGGCTTGCATTTGGTGGAGTTGGGTGAGGAATACGGAACGGCGATTAGATACTGTGCCTTGGAGTCGTCTGCTGGTACGTATGAACTCTATTCACCTGTTGCGTTGAAAATTTTTTGGGTGGTCGCGAGCTGACCCGTCCTCTGATTTGCACTCAATTTCAGTGCAATTTTTGATCGGTGCTCGCGCAGTCACCGATCAATATTGCATCTCTTATCTTGTGAATTTTGTGTACGAGGAGCTGTTTATCTTTGTTTCAGTGTACGGTACGGACCTTGAACAAGCGCAGGCATTCTTGAAGCATATCCAAGACACACTGGTATGGTATGTACTATAGTACAACTTACAGGTTTATGCCGTGTGTTATGAATATCTCCGGATCCAGCCATCGTAGAGCAAAGCGGTTAAAAATCTCTCGATAACTTTTAGCGGAATTGAAAATAAAAAAATCGCATGCGTCTACGTGCCCTCTGTGCCGAGAAATCGCCGATTTTAATGGGGGGATCTGGCGGGTTTGTTTGTTGACAAAATTTGTTTATTGACAAACGCTGACGCGAAACTGGAGATTAGTGAAATACCAGGAAGTATATAGAATGCTTGAAACATTAGCTAAATTTCCTCATACCATATCTATGTATATGTACGTATTCGCCTTTCTCCATATGAGCAGTTGTCAGTTCGACCGCCTCGCTGAATTTGAGCTGTAGTTGTCACACACACGCAAAGCACGCCGAAGCAATTATTTTGCGTGCGTGTGACTACTACAGCTCAAATTCGGCGAGGCGGTCGAAACGACAACTGCTCTTATGGAGCAACGCGAATACTGTATCTCTGTAGGGTACTGCGGGGTAAACCCGGACACCTAGTATACCCCAGCAAGCAACCATTCGACCGATTGAGATGAGTATTCAACCAATCGATTCCTTGAACTCTCCTCTTTCAAATGAGCTACCATGTTCGTCATTTGCTGAAGCGGAAAGAAGCTTAAAGAGTGGATGCGGCAAAGATTTGCCCATAGTTAAGGCGAGGATCGATTTTTCAAGTTTCCTTCGGTGAACATATGCAGTTTTACATGCTGAATCGATCCCACCCCCATGTCTCGACGCGATTTTGCCTCCTCGCAGAGAAAACCCACTTGTACCGCGTGTTTCGCAATAAATTGCGCGAAAACGTTGCGAAACTCACTGTACAAGTGGGTTTTCTCTGCGAGGAGGCAAAATCGCGTCGAGACATGGGGGTGGGATCGATTCAGCATGTAAAACTGCATAGGTTCACCGAAGGAAGTTTGAAAAATCGATCCTCGCCTTCACTATGGGCAAATCTTTGCCGCATCTGCCCTTTAAGCGTCCGGGTTTACCCCACAGTACCCTATCTGCTGTTTTGTTTCAGGCGATCGTGGACGCGACAGTGGAGGCGCGTCGTCGTCTGCCGTCTCTGGTGGCGGAGCAGGGGGCGGCGCTGGTGGAGATGGCAGTGGAGAAGTGGGCGGGGGTGGGGGCGCTCAGCTACGTGCCGTCCATCGTCCGCGACACCCCGCCCCACCACTGGAACGCCAAGCAGAAGCAGCAGGTCTCCCACCTGAACATCGAACTGGTGCACTCCCTAAGGAGCAGCGACTCCGCCTTCTCACTCGGTACGGAAAGAAAGCACAGTAGGGTGGCGTGGGGTAAACCCGTGGGGTAAACCATGGACATCTGAACTGGCGCACTCCCTGCGCAGCAGCGACACCGCATTCTCACTCGGTAAAGTAATAGGTGTCGTTAAAACAAGGGCCGGCGTAGGAAAGTGCCAAAATAGACTATACTTGAGCACGTGCTCCTGGAGCGCGCGCTCTAAGGAGTACGTGACTTGAGCAGGCAAAGAAAGGCGCTACCGTAACGCACCACCTACTCTTCAATCGCTCAAGTATAATCTTTTTTGGCACTTTCCTATTCTAACCCTTATTTCAACGACAGCTATTGAGCTGGTCCAAACTGTGGACGTCTGGCCTTCAGTACGAGATCCCATGAGTCCGATGCATGGACCGCTTCAAAACACGGACCTCTTGAATTTTAGTACGGGTTTTTCGTGTGGTCCAAATATATTACAGCAGTCCATAATTCTGACGACATCTTGAATTCGGTTGGACGGATTGAATCCCGTACTAAAATTCAAGAGGTCCATGCTTTGAAGCGGTCCATGCATCGGACTCAGTTAGTGACTAGTGCGACCGGAGCACGTGATAATAACTGCAGCATGTTAGCTTTTTGCGTCCGTCTCCTTTTTTTGTCGCGGCGCTCGCTCCTTTCGCTCCCTGCAGTAAGCTAACATGCTACAGTTACTATCAACCATGTCGCTCCTGGCGCACTCTGGACTCGGATCTAAGTACTGAAGGCAGTTCTGTCTGTTAGGCGTCGATTGAGTTCTGCGGTTGTCATCAAAAGCAGGGACGTCTGAAAGTAAACTACTCCAGTTATTTTTTCAGATGTCCATGGTTTTGCTGGAACCCTGGTACTCAACCAGCGCCTAGTAGGCGTCGATTGTGTTCAAGGGTTGCGATCAAAAGTATGGAGTTGTTACGTACACTGCGTACATATGGCAATAGCGTCCGAGGTCAGTTCAGTAGTGTACGTAAACTAGTTTAGGTATGTATGGCAAATTTAGCCAATCTGTCCCCGGACCGGTACCCTGGTGGTGTGCCTAAGTCCACAGCTGTGAGCGAGGGTAGCGGGTTCGATTCCCGTTCGATCCGATTTACCCCTCCCTGTTTGCGGCCCGCCTATCGTCATACGGAACGCGGCACGTCACAGACTTTTGAGAGTAAATTCGGGCTGCCTCTGCCAACGGAAATGTACGGAAATGAAATGAGATTGCTACAGTACTTCGCACTAGTTGGTTCTATCATCATTCATCATCATCACTTTATTCATGATCGCATGCGTGCGCACAACATACAACCAATGGTATTATCGCATACCACAAATGCAGTAAACATGGCGAATACCAACCATATTGTGTATGTAAATAGCGCTCTACATACAATTCGTACATAATAGTTTCAACTTACGTAAATTATACAAAAATTTGCATAACTTTCTACGACATTTTATTTCATAAAATTCTATGGCTTTCCATCCGGTCACTCCCCCGTAACAGCGCAAGTAGTTAGTGGATACAGATAGGACATGACGAGGGAGGGGCTAAAGTCGGTCAGTCGATCAAGGAGGTTGCTGAACGCTGACAGCGCCCTCAGGTTTAGCGGAAATATCGATTTTGGATGATGAAACAGAGAAAGAGTTGAATATTACCGCAGAAAGGGCTTGAAACTTTACAATACATTTGAAACATCAGGCCGTTTCCGAATAGAGATTTTCAGAGAATAGAGATTTTTGAATAGAGATTCATCAAGAATAGAGTAGTGAGGTGAATGAATACACTGTGGCGTGCCGCGTTCCCTATGGCGCTAGCCCGGCCCCGAAAAGGGGGGAGGGGGGAGAGAAATAGGACCGAACGGGAATCGAACCCGCTACCCTCGGTCACAGCTGTGGACTTGAGGCACACCACCAGGTACTGGCCCAAGGACAGAGGGCTAAACTCGCCTTACATACCTAGAACTACACTACTGGCCTCGGACGCTATTGCCATACGTACTCAGTATGTAAGCAAAGTTGGAAAAATATTATTTCTTATGTACTGTATGTACGTACGTATTGTAGGAGGCAACGAAGAACAGCAAGTGGCTTGCGTCAAGTTTGGAATGCTGGCGGACGCGCGAGATCTGAATGATCTGATCGTTTTGGTGGCAGAAAGAGGAAAGCAGATCGAGGAATCTTCACAGGTAATGCATTGTAAACATGGGGACGGTAATTTTCGGGATGTGTTAAATTAAAACTGTTTCCACACACACCCTCCGTCTACACATGGACTACCATGAATACGTTGGACGTACGCCGAGAGCATTTCTCCTCAATGTGAACGACCGTTGCAGTCTTTGTCTCTTTCGCAAGCTTTTGCGTTATAGGGTACCGTGGGGTAAACCCGGCCAACTACTTAGGTAAGCTTATTTGAGCTTGCTGCTTCAGCAAAAATAGCTCATTTGAAAGAGAAGAGTTCAAGGAATCGATTGATGGATATAGCATGTGTCTCGATCGGTCCATCGGTTGCTGAGACATGCAGCCCTGCATCTTTGTTCGGTGGCCGGATTTTTCCTTGGCCGGGTTTACCCCACGGTACCCTACAGTGGGACGCCACACGCGTGAACTCCTAATTCGGAGCGCTGACTATGCTTATCTGTAGCGCCCCAGTAGGGTAGCTTGGGGCAAAACCGCCCATGGGGCAAATCCGCCCACCTATGGCGCTTTTACCCCATTCTTTACATGGCTCGAAAATGTATGTATCTCGGGAACTTCTGCCTCTGTTTCTTCGTTCCTACCCCTAACTTGACAACCTGGCCTGATGGGGGTAAAAGCGCCATAGGTGGGCGGATTTTCCCTCATGGGCGGGTTTACCCCATAGTAACCTACGTGCTGCTGATTGCATTGCAGTACCTGGAGAGTCTAGCGGAGATGGTACGTCAGGGCATCGAGGCAGCGAATGAGGATTTGAAGAAGGAGAACGAGGAACGGCTCATGCAGGAGGGCGCCCTAAGACAGATGCCACTGGTGGGCTCTTTTTTGAACTGGTGGTCCCCGCTGAGTCAAGACTCCACCAATATCAAAGGACGCACATTCGACCTCAAAACAGGTGAGTACGAGCGCTTAGTGCAGCTCGTGAATACGTACTGAATTCGCCTTGCTTAACACATACCCCTATCTGGCGTCATTGTTGGCAACAACTTGTTCACTTGTTGTCGGTTTTGTTGTCCGTTTTGTTGTTTGTTGTCCGTTTTGTTGTCCGTTTTTATATGGGTTTTGTCGGTTTTGTTGTTCGTTGTCAATTTTGTTGTCCACGGACAACAAAACCGACAACACCCATATTCAAACGGACAACAAAACGGACAACAAACAACAAAACGGACAACAAAACCGACAACAAGTGAACAAGTTGTTGCCAACAATGACGCCATATAGGGGTATGTGTTAAGAGCGGTTGTCGTTTCGACCTCCCCGCCAATTGAGCTGTACCTAGTTATCACACACACGCAAAGCACGCCGAAGCAATTATTTTTTTACGCAAAGTACGCCGAATTTTGAGCTGCAGTTATTACGCACGAGCAAAATAATTGCTTCGGCATGCTTTGCGTGTGTGTGTGATAACTACAGCTCAATTCGGCGGGGAGGTCGAAACGACAGCCGCTCTTTATGGAGCAAGACGAATAGAGTTTGGCGTGTAATAGGGTCCAGAAATTTGCAGCGCAACTGGCGAATACCCCAAAAACAGTTGTAAGTTACATATTTATCCCGATCGGGTAATACGCCAAATAGGGTACCATGGGGTAAGCCCGGCCGTGAAAAAACCGGTCACCAAAGTTTCAGGGCTGCACGTATCAGCAACCAATGGACCGATTGAGAGTATGAGATCAATGGATTTCTTGAATCTCCTCTTTCACATGAGCTATTTGGTTCATTATTTGCTGAGGCAGCAAGCTCAATATAGCTATGCTGGCTGGGTTTACCCCATAGTACCCGCCCTACCGTATTTTTGGAGGTCTGATGGGGGGTTACACACGGGGGGGGGGAGGGATATAGATGGGACAAAATTTTTGTTTCTGAGAGGTGTGTAGAGGCATGTTTTTTAGGCCAAAAGTCCGTGTTTTAGGGCATAATCGCTGTTAAAACAGGGTTATTCTATTATAGTAAAAGACATGCTCAGCTACTAGTAAGCTTATAGTCATGGTAGCATGGTGTAGGAGTAGCTATAGCTAGCTTATGACCAGCTTACATAGGTAGGTTAGGTACCTTCCTTCCAGTACATGGGGGGTTATACACCAGGGGGATATACATCTACTAACAATAGGACAAAATTTATGTTTTGCCAATGGGGGGGGGGGGGGTTATACACTGGGGGATATACTCAGGGGGATATACACCCAAAAATACGGTATGTCGCGCAATTAGTGAATGTTGAAAGCAGTCATGGCAAGGATGAGTCAATCCAGCGATATTTGGTTGAGAAATGAATGATATATTTGTATATGCTGTTGGAAAAACCCGGCCACCTAAAGGCCATTCTTTCACAAAGTAAATGGCCGGTTTGTTTCCACCAGATAATTACCTGGCCGGGTTTTCCCCACTGTACCCTGCTATGTTCCGTTCAATTTTAGGCCGCATCCATTCCACGGAAGTCATCTACCGGCACAAACTGCAAATGGAAGTGGGGGACGAAACCGTACTTTCCCCGGTTACCCCGATCGCCACCTCTCAAGTTCCCCATGGGTTCGCACAACAGGAAGAGGGTGAGGTGGGGCAAGGCGAAGAAAAGAAGACGGACAAGGAAGAGGACGGACCGACTGCGAAAGAGGCAACAACTACTACAACGGCGGATAAGATCGCGAACTGAACGGAAGTGGCTGAGAATTAGTGAAGGGGGGGGGGGGGGCATTATGGTTTGGTTTAGAGAGAGGGAGAGATGCATACTGTAGTTTTGTGTAATCCAGGTGAACGCAAAAAAGCTATACGGTGATACGTAGCTATACTTTTCTCATGTAGGCCTAAATGGAAAAACTTTTGACGAGTTTACTGGCATAAATAATAATAGCAGCCGTTAGCCTACAGCGATAAACGGCTGTTATTATTTTTCATGTCGTTAACTCGCCAAAAAGTATTTTACATTTACATGATAAAAACATAGCTATCCCCGTATAGCTTTTTGCGTTCACATGGGTCGCTGTAGGCAGGCTGGGTAAACTTGTTGTAGCAATGTTTCACGAATACTGAAAGTACAAGGAGTGCAGTGCAGTGCTTTTCACTTTAGCACCTGACAAATTCCTTTCGTATCTCTCCCCCTCTCTCTCTCTTTCCATAAATAACTCATACTTTACGTTCACTGAGCAATAAACCTGATAGTTGCTTTACTACGGTAGCTGCTTACTTCCTTTGCCTATAGGCCCCACAAATTTCCTGTCTCGTTGTTCTTTTTAGTTGTTTGTTACGTGTGAGGTTTGGTAGTCAATGTTGGACGAAGTGCACTTTGTTTGTCATGTCGTGAGATCATGGCGCGTGTTGTTTGTTACTTGCTGGTCGTTTGGTCTGTGTTTAGGGCTGGAGATAGCTACGCTATGTTCGTGTACCGTTTCACATCAAAAGTTTAGTGATGTCTACTTGAACAAAATATTCACATTATTCGTGAACTCTCGTAACAATTTTATGGATAATTTTGGGTGGCTGGGCAAAATGTTCCTCTGAACATTCCATTTTCCTGACGGTTTACTGCTAGCTGTATTATTGACCTCATGTGCTGAGGTGTACCTTTGCTCTCCACTTTTTGTTTCGTGTATGCAAACGGTAAACAAATACCGTAGTACGTACTTCCGTCGTATACCAGCACGAAAAGTGTAATTTATTTGCCACAATTGTGTCTGTGATATCATGCAGTTTTGCGGCCTTTTATTTGCATAAACCATCCTACGTACTAGTTGTAGAGTGATGGGTCGTTCACGTTGGAGGCATATGTGCTCGACGTACCTACGCCAGACGTATCCATGGCTGTCCATGTCGAACCATGGACACACCGAGCGTACGCTCAGCGCTTATGTCTCTGATGTGAATGGGCCATGATAGCCAAGTCAGGTATGATTGTACTTTACTCGAGTGGCGTACTTGTGCGTTACGTACGTATGTACGTATGTGATTATTGCTGTGGAGATATGATGTGAGGTGTGAGTCAAAAGGGGAAGGTGGCAATAAAAGTTTTGGCCTACTTCAGCTGGTAATAGCTTTGGCTTCTTGGTACGTTCCAATATCACGTTATCTTCCCATGTGCGTACGTATTTTCAATGAAGTAGGGTGTTAGCGCGGGGTAATTCGGGCCAACGATTTAGGAAGTCGAGCACGTAAAGTACAACCTACAGACAGAATTGGAAGTACCGTATTTACTGGTAGATAACCCCCCCCCCCCCAATGCATAACCCCCCCAATGCATACCCCCATATTGGCAAAACATAAAAAATGCCCAATGCATAACCCCCCCCCCCCCCTATGCATACCCCCATATGTACTGTACAGTACCTGAACCTACCTATGTAAGCTGGTCATATAGTACCCATAGCCACTCCCACACCAAGCTAAGGGAAGCCTTCCAAACAGGGGGGAGGAATTCACCCTTTTTCGCCCCCTAAAAAGCTTTTTCAGGGCTAATTCAGGGACGAAACAACCTTATTTCAGGGGCGAAAAATCATCCTTCGTGTCCTGATTTCAGGGGCGAAAATGAGCTCAACCACTAATTCATGGCTTTTCGCCCCCTAATTCACTCTGGCTCGTTCCTTCCTTCCTCCCTTTCATTACGCAAGGGAACAGGCCGCGTCTCCTCGCTCTGTCTTATCTGACCAGTGAAGTGACCAGCAATAAAACGTTTTCGCCCTTCCCTTACATTGCGCCGTGCGCGTTGTCTCAGCTTTTGTTCCCAGCAGGCCAAGCCTCTTCTCTCGCTTCTCCCTCGCCCCCGTGCAAGCAATATATGTACGTACGTACATACTGTAGCAATATGCGAACCGCCGCGCACAAACAACAAATCACTTTTGACAGGTTCCTTCGACCGCGAGAGTTTGCTTGCATAATGGGACGGGCAAAGAGAGGTATCCATTACAGAACCCTGATGTCAGGGCACCTTTTTCGACCCCTAAAACTTTCTTTTTCGCCCATGAATTCAGGGTTTTTACCTGAATTCAGGTACCGTATTTCAGGGTAACTAGGGGGCGAAAAGGGGTGAATTCCTCCCACCTATTTGGACGGCTTTCCTAAGATGCCTATAGGCCTGCTTGGGGTTGTATTGTACTAGAATAACCGTGTTTTGACCTCAATTATGCCCTAAAACACGTGCTTTTGACCTAAAAAATATGCCTCTGCGCACCTCTCAAAAACATAAAAAATGCCCCATGCATAACCCCCCCCCCCCCAATGCATAACCCCCCCTATGCATACCCCCATATGGGACCTCTCAATTTTTGCATACCCCCATGGGGCTATGCACCAGTAAATACGGTACCAGGATACGTTCAGTGCTTTTTTCATAACCTTACCAACAGAATAATATGAAATGTGTAATTGACCCGAATTACCCCCCCCCCCCCCCGAATTACTATGCACAGTAGAAATTGCTCGCCATTATGATGAGCCAATGATGGAATATGCTAAATACAGTCTGTTTCAGAGGCATATGCACCATGCCTTGCCGGGATTGTGCTGGCGTACGTGTGGAACTGTTGGCTCTCAAGGAATACATGGCGCAATGGTTCGGCCTATTGCTGGAGAAAGTTGAGAATGTGGAGAAGCAGAACACTTCTTTGGTGCGAAATAATGCCACCATTTTATCAAAGCTGAGAACGAGTGCAGTTCACAGAAGGGAACCACCGCCGCCCGTATGGAATAGAAATGCTGCGTTGAAAAGAAAACCGGAACGGACCCCTTGTACGTATGGCATAAGAGCAAAGGATGGAGCTGCCTCTGGCGCAATTTCCGTGAACCAGGGGGCTGAGCCCCACAGGGGGGCACAGCCCCAGCAAGCTTCGCCTTCTGCATGGTTGAAACGAATGCTGGAAGACTCGAGGACCAAAAATAGAACTGAAACGGCAGAGATTTTGGTAGAAGAGGACGACCAGCTGGGGGTTCAGCCCCATACCCCCTCCAGTGCAGGGGGCTCAGCCCCAGGTAGTACAGGGGGTATCAGCGCGACTGCAGCGGTTTCTGCAGGGATGGAGCTGACAAATTTTGCGTTCCATCGACAGCAGCAACGGGACGATGGGGAATGTCAAGAAGTGGTTGGGGGTTTGCAGGGGGCAGAGCCCCACGGGGGGCAACTGATGGAACTTCGCGAAGAATGCAGGCCTTCTACTTCTCAGGCAAACTGCGATGAGGGTGCAGCGATTGTTGGTGAAGAACAAGAAGATATGAAGGGAACGTTTGGTGGTGTTATGGCGGAAGTGACACAGGTGAACGACGAAGGGGAGAGACAAGATTTTCAGGTGCGAGCATTTAAGGCTGATTCACATTGGAAGAAAATGCGCTCGGCGTACGCCTGGTTCATCCAGCGTTGTCCTTGCATTTGCGTGTGTCGAGTTCGAGCTATGGACACGCCAAGCGTATGCCCAGCACGTGACTTCGATGTGAATGGGTCATTAGTTCATGCGTTGTGTGGAAACAGTCGGTTCTTATGCCGCGTTCACAATACGTCCATAAATCTCGTCCGTACGTCCGACGTATCTATGAGTACATGGCACACCGCAAACAACCAGTACTCCTAGATACGTCGGACGTACGGACGTGATTTTCGGACGTTTGGCGACGCAGCATAACTCTTTTCCAAACTGGTGAGGTTTTTGTGCTGATTGAACCTTGAACGCGGTTTTATGCTTTGTTTGGGCTTAACACATACCCCGATCTGGCTCATTGTTGGCAACAACTCGTTCATTTGTTGTCCGTTTTGTTGTTCGTTCGTCAACAAAACCGACAACACCTAAGTATAACGGACAACAAACGGACAATAAATGAACGAGTTGTTGCCAACGATGACGCCAGGTCGGGGTATGTGTTAAAACTGGGGTTGAGGTTTTATGAGAAGGTCCACGAAAGAGCGGGGCAAAGGCTGAAACCGGCTGGTGTCCGATTTCGACAAAACCTAGCTCATTCGAAAGCGCGTAAAACGTTATGTAAAACTCGACAATTCCGACCATTCTACGCTTAACCGTTAGCGAGATACGGCCGCTCAAAGATTCGCCAACTAGAGTGACACTCTTGTCCAACTTAATTTTGGACCTTACTCGCATAAACGGCCCTATTTCGGTAACCAATAGAAATATTCGCATGCGCTTTTTTTGTTCAACTCCCCATTTTTCGCGGAATTATATACTTTTCGAAGGAAATTTTTAACCCCTACCGTAATCGAGATATTAAGACAAACGTGGTGCCGATTTTTTGAAACTTGGCAACTTTAAGACCTAACTTTGACCAAAGATTGCCAATCGCCCCAATGGCGTACAGAGACGGCACCTAGCTCATTAAATAGCTCATCTCCTGCTCTTTCGAATGGTATATGCCGTGTCCATTCCGCTGAAGAAAAATTTTGAATTACAGGCTGTTTTTTTCGAATGTGCGATTTGAAGGTTTAAGACGGCATTTAAGCGTATTAAAGATGCGATTTTTGAAATCTACATCAAATTTTACACCAGGTAGGTTATTTGCTATTTTCAAATTTCCGCCAAAAATGTATTACAACAACAAAATAGACCTGGAAAGGAGTGCAGTTTTGGCGAACTTTTGAGTTACTTCTGAGTTCAGCTAACTGTCAACTAAAGGTGAACTTTTGCCATACTGGGTGCAACACCTTGTCTATTTTTGGCCTGTTTTGCTTTCAGATAGGCCAAAATCAAAGAACCTACCTGGTGTAAAATTTGATGTAGATTTCAAAAATCGCATCTTTAATACGCTTAAATGCCGTCTTAAACCTTCAAATCGCACATTCGAAAAAAACAGCCTCTAATTCAAAATTTTTCTTCAGCGGAATGGACATGGCATATACCATTCGAAAGAGCAAGAGATGAGCTATTTAATGAGCTAGGTGCCGTTTCTGTACGCCGTTGGGGCGATTGGCAATCTTTGGTCAAAATTAGGCCCTAAAGTTGTCAATTTTCAAAAAATCGGCACCACGTTTGTCTTAATATCTCGATTACGGTAGGGGTTAAAAATTTCGTTCGAAAAGTATGTAATTTTACGAAGAATGATGAGTTGAACAAAAAAAATCGCATTCGAATATCCCTATTGGTTGCTGAGATATGGCCGTTTTTGCGAGGAAGGTCCGAAAATGCAGTGGTAAAAAGTGTCACTAAAGTTGGCCAAACTTGAGTGGCCGTATCTCGCTAACGGTTAAGCGAAAAAGGGTCGGAATTGTCGCATCTTACATAACTTTTGACAAGCTTTCGAATGAGCTAGGTTTCGTCGAAATCGGAGATCAGCCGGTTTCAGGTCCCCATACTGGGCTGCCCCACTCTTTCGTGGACCTTTTCTTATTGCAGTGGACTGTTTTGCATTATAGCAAGCCGCGGTATCCGTGTCATTGCGAGGAAACGCGAAGATCACCTACAAGGGCTACTATTTTCTGCGCGAAAAGGCCAGTTCCTCGAGCCTTGAACGAGACTATTGGGTATGCAGCAAAGCCAGGCGACTCAAGTGCAAGGGAAGACTTCACACGCTCAAGGGCACCTGCGAGGTACAGTACAGCACTACTGCACGCATGGTAACGCTGGACGTGAGGGAATAGTCCTGAGCGCGGGTGTACTCTATTAAGACATGTGAGCACAAGAGAAGCAGTCTGGAAAATTGGGCAGCCAGTGCGTGAGTTGAACACGCAGTGCAGCACGGGATTACGCCCCTCTTAGCGCACGACCCCATCTGACTGCACAGCTCAATTTCTCAAGCTCCCACTCTTGTACG
Organism: Epsilonema sp. ZAB3_2; assembly: GCA_030247985.1. Taxonomy (NCBI): domain Eukaryota; kingdom Metazoa; phylum Nematoda; class Chromadorea; order Desmodorida; family Epsilonematidae; genus Epsilonema; species Epsilonema sp. ZAB3_2. The sequence continues at coordinate 6,302 of JASAMW010002428.1, read as the reverse complement.
TCGTCACTGGGCTTGCACACGCTCTTTTATTGGGCACTGGCTGCCCAATTTTTCAAACTGCTTCTCTTGTGCTCACATGTCTTAATATTGCACGTATGCTTGATGCCAGTAGAGGTTGAGCCTTATAGTCATCGAGAATTATTCATATGATAATCGATAATTCTGCAATAATTGACATGGAGCCTGATGGGAAAAGAGATAGCTAGCTAATGAACGATCACCATCAAGTTTCCCCACAACCGTTATCAATTCTTTGTAACATCGACGGAATTGCTTTTGTGCTATAGCATGAATGTTTTTCTCAGATTGTGAAAGTTTCCGGAGATCATAATCATCCTCCTCCAGCACAGGAGAAAGATTGGACGGAATTCGCAGCTACTTATTTGACCACCTAACGCAGGAGAGCTAATGGGATGGGATGACCTTTGGAGCATCATATCTTTTGTTCAACTGGAATCTTTGGCACGTCCAAATCAAGATCTAGTAATAATAACGTACTCTAAATTATGCAATGCAATTCGTTCATCAGAACAAAGAATGTACCCGTAATGCCGAAATGCTGAACCTTTGTTGCAATTTTCTGTTACCAGTAATTCATAACTTGCTGTACGTTTGTCGTGTTCGCAATTTCAAGAGTGTGTCTTGGAATTTGTTATTACTACTGTTTTATTTATAAAATCTTGATCTTGAGTAAGTAAAACGTTTTGAACTTTTTTGTGGTTTTATTGATTCAGAAGCGTGGACCATCGCTGCAAAATATAGTGAACCTTTGTACCAAGAACACTTTTCTTTTTATCTGGATTCTGGAATAGCATAATGGCTCGTTCACATAGGAGGCATGAGCTAATGCGCTGGGCTTGTCCAGGGCTCGACACACGATGGACAGTTATGAATACGGCAGGCGTACCCAACGCCACGCCGAGCGCATTTACTTCCAATGTGAATCAGCCATAAAACGGGTGTAATATATTCCTGCAGGTTCTTTGCTCTTTTTCAAGCTCGATTCACATAACGATCATGCCCTGCAGCGACTGCACGCAGCTGCGCTCGGAACTGCGCGCTTTGAAGGAGTACATGGGGGAATGGTTCTCTGCTATCATGACCAAGGTGGATGCCATGGAATCTGGGCATACGCAAACGACTGCAATGGTGCAACGCAATGGAGAAATATTGCAGAAACTGCTTCAGAACCAGCAGAATTCCGCAGAAGGTGCTGTTACTACTGGTGGTGCAATAGTTGCTGCTGCATCAAAACGACAAGATGATGTCACGCAAACGCAACAAGGTTCATTGGCGAAGAGAGCCAGGGTTCAAGCTCCAGGGATTGATGCAATTGCAAGCAACTCTCAAGTTCCACAGCGCGCCCAGTTTGGCCACGGAGTCAGACAACAACAGTACGAGGATGATATTCGTGAAGAAAGGGCGTATCAACCACAGGCCCCTGCTATTCCTTCTACATTTTATGGAGATGGACTGCGGCTGCCAGTTAGTACTGCAATGATGGGATCTGCTACGTTTCCAGCCATCAATCGAATTTCTCCCCTGACAGAAGTAATGACAGTTCAACAAGCTCATTCAGTAATAACGTCACTCCTGCTTGGAGCTCTGCAAATAGCGGCAGTGGCAGCAGGAATGCATACTAATATTAGGTGAAGAGAATCAATAGTTGCAACGTTTCCGCACAAATACATCACAGCGACCAAGTACGGTGGAACATACGGACTCCGTATATGCAGACTTTCACTTGCAATGGTGTGGAATGAGCCTTCCATGGGTGTGGAAAATGCGGAGTCTGTAGGTACGACCGTACTTAGTCGCTGTGAATTTTGTACGGAAACGCTGCACCTATTTATTCCCCCACCTAATAATTGTATACATTCCTGGTAGCAGGTATAGTGGTGGATGTGTGGGCTATAAGCAGAATAGAGGAATGCCGGTACAGATGTCTGAATCCCTGGAACGCAGTACGCGAAGATTGAAGGAATATTTGGCTAGGAAGCGAGCGTTGAAGAGATTGTATGAACATCAGCAGCAGCTGTAAAATTGGAGAAGAATTCACCTGAAATTTGAATAGGAGCGAACAACAGATATTGATACCATACCAGGAGTGCATAAGAATACCATAAGATATATGCGTACTTTGTTGTACTCACAGAGCCACGGACACGCTGAGCGTACGGCCAGCGCAGTTCTCCGATGTGAATCTGGCCTTGAATGCCGGTTGTGAACTGGTCAAAAATTGTACTGCAAATCAGTGTTACTAAACATATTCTATCTCTGTACAACAGGTATTTTTCGGATGCACTTCATTTTCGGACAGTGTGGGGGTCGACCGGTTCGGACAGATACGGAGTCTTTCCGACCCAACTTTGAGCAGCTACTGCGCTCGCTACAGGACAGATACAAACATGCAGTTTTGCTCTCATAGTAGACCCAACCTAGGTCTATCCATACATAAAAAGAGCGACCCAAAAGCGTTTGTATTTGGCGCAGTACGACGTCTCAAAAACACCCCCAAAAACATGCGATTTGGCGCTACAGGACGAACCGCTGGGTAGATTTCAACATCCAGCATACGATTCGATTCGTCTCACTGAGACGAGTCGATCGATACCTCTGGCGCCCCTCTACGTTGCCTCTACGCAAAGTTATTCCAGAAAAACCTTATGTTCGGGGCTAACGCTTTGGACGAAGTTTGCACAACACAGAGGCCGTTTTAAGAGACGTTTTCTGTAAGGATTGAGAGTAGCCTGTAGTATAGGCGGAAGGGGGGGTACTTTTTGTGAATCGAGATAATATGCCTATCGGATTCCCCGATCAAAAACTGCATATGTTGATGAAGTTTTAGGAAAAAATTTGTTCAGGCATCATCAAGATATTCATGGGTAAAGGTGGGCAGGTCGCATTTTTACCGGTTTTCAACGTTTTTAGTCATATTTCAGCAACCGCAGGGCTTAGAGGGCTACAATTTCGTACACACATACATCCCCTAGGGACCCAAGTCTGGACCAATTTTGAGCCCAATCGGCCACCTGTGTGGCGAGATATAGCATCACAAAGTGCATTTCTGTATATTTTGCACCTGTTGCAAATTTTTTGAATACCACGGCGCGAATACATGCCCTGCACGGGGTAAAATTTTGACAGCAAGTAGAGAAAAGTTAGGCCTAAAAAAGCTTGGTACTCAAAAAGTCTCTATAATTGGAATTGGGACTACAGTCCTCTCGAATAGTGAAAAATACAGCAAAAATTTTCCCGCCTTTTTTATTTTTCAAGATAAATGAGCAATACCACTGAAACTTTTTCCTTGTAAGTAGCCTTCTTATGTAGAATTTGATGTAGATTTCAAAAATAAAATTGTTTTTCCCAAAAAAATTTAACCCTTACCCAAAATTCACAAAAATATACTAATTTTGCAAAATTATATGCTAGGGGTTAAATTTTTTGGGAAAAACAATGTTATTTTTGAAATCTACATCAAATTCTACATAAGATAGGCTACTTATGAGGAAAAAATTTCAGTGGTATTGCTCATTATATCTTGAAAAATAAAAAAGGCGGGAAAAATTTTTGCTGTATTTTTCACTATTCGAGAGGACTGTAGTCCAATTCCAATTATAGAGATTTTTTGTGGTAGTGATTAAAGTTTTTTAGGCCTAATTCTTCTTCTCTACTTTCTGTCAAAATTTTACCCGGTGCAGGGCATGTATTGACGCCGTGGTTCTCAAAAAACTAAATCTGCAACAGGTGAAAAATATACAGAAATGCACTTTGTGAACGCTATATCTCGCCACACAGGTGGCCGATTGGGCTCAAAAACCGTCCAGACTTGGGGTCCCTATGGGATCTTTTTTCACGCCAAATTGTAGCCCTCTAAGCCCTTCGGTTGCTGAAATATCTACTAACAAATAGGGCTGATGTCTGTGTGTGTGTCTGTCTCTCTGTTTATGCGAAAAACTCGCTCAGTTTTGCAGCTACAGCCTTTTTCACTAATGGCTCATTCGAAAGCTTATAAGCCCAAGGGCGCCAGGAAGCCCTTCGATTTTTGACTCGATCAGCCGATCACCAATAATCAATCGATAATCGATATTTTAGTACTAAAAGCGCGCAGATTCGCTCACACTCACTCAATTTTGCAGCTACAGCGTCCATCTAGGGCTGCTTCAAAGAGCTTATGCCCTCGAGGACGCCAGAAAAGGCCTTCGATTTGTGATATGATCACCCGATCCGCACCAATATGATGTGATCGTGATAGTGCGCGTACATACGTATAAGGACAAATGGACATATGGACTGCAGAAATGTGCATTGATCTTATGTAATTTCCTGGCCACCAATCGGCATAAATAGCCGGCGCAGGGTAGGAATAAAGAGTCTTTGTTGTTTGCCACCTCGGGATCACTCGCTCTCTCTCTTCTCTCTCCCCTCGTCCATCGCCGACATACCAGATTGGGCAACGCTTCTCCATTCGACCCAGGCCCAGGACAAAGGAACCCGATGGACAAGCCAAAGGAGACCATCAGGAGAGGAGCAGACCAGCCCTGACCAAGCTGGACCAGGCGGTTGCGACAGGACTCACCCATTCCCGGTCACCATGGAGCGGAGCGGATCCATCCAGCCCACATGCACAAGAGCCGGCTTCCCAGGAACCCAGAGTGCCATGGCTGTGGGAGAGACAACTGGTCAAGCTCAAGAACCAGGACCCACAGGACCATGCATTAAGGAGATGGCCTCCGCGAGTTTGCTGTACCAAGGCGTCCACGTGACGTTGCACAACCCACCAAGGACGTTTCAGCAAGCCGACCCAAGACCTCAAGAAGACGCCCCGAGAGGACGCAGAGGCACCCAGCACTCATCATTGGGACCAAGCATCTTCAAACAGCTGGCAGCATCCAGCGGGGATGGGAACACCAGCTGGTCAAAGGATACTGCGCCCGATGCAGAGCGGACAGCAGAAACCGAACCAAGCTAGGACCCAAGAAGACTGCAACCCCCAGGACCTCACTGAAGAGGGGATGATGATGTGATCGTGATACGTACATACAGTATAAGGACAATGGACATATGCAATGCAGAAATGTGCATTGATCTTATGTAATTTCCTGCCACCAATTGGCATAAATAGCCGGCGCAGGGTAGGAATAAACAGTCTCTGTTGTTTGCCACCTCGGGATCACTCGCTCTCACTCTCTCTCTTCCTTGGCCATCGCGTACACACCACAATAATCGATCGATAATCGATATTTTAGTACTAAATGCCGCATAAACCACACGACGCAGGTTTTCAAGCCAGCGTTAGCAAATGGTCACGCCCAAAAATGCACACGGGAATGAAACGCGAGATGCGCTTAAGGGTTGCCAGATCTGCAAAGGGTTGCCAGATTGCTAAATGCGCAAAAGGGCTGCCAGACCTGCACAAAGGACTGCTTACATGCACCATTTTCGACTGATGCTGTGCAAGATTGTCAGATCTATGCGGAAAAGGGGTTGCCAAATCCGCCATCATAGGGTTGCCAACTCTGCGATAAGGGTTGCCAGATATGCAACTTTTAGCCAACTACCCAAAACGGTTGCCAGATCCATAATAAGTTACAGATCATGATCTACAACAGGGTTGCCAGATCTGCAAAAGGGTTGCCAGATTTGCAAACGGGTTGCCAGATGCATAGAGATTGTCCCCTTTACTGCTGCGAAGCTGCAAAGGGCCATGGTGGTGGAACGTTGAAAAACGGCAAAAATGCGACCTGCCCACCTTTACCCTACTATACTTGATGATGCCTGAACAAATTTTTCCTGTAAAACTTCATCTATATATGCAGTTTTTGATGGGGAATCCGATAGGCACATGATCTCGATTTACAAAAAGTACCCCCCTTCCACGTACTATGCAACCGCTACAGAAAACCTTTCTTAAAGTGCGCACATACGCTTGTTGAAAAGTTCAGGTGATGCTCGTTTGAACAAGCACTTCGCCGTTTTCCAACTCGCCCTGGTTGTCTCAGGAGAAATCGATGAAGATAGGACCTCATATAGCCTGTTTACTATGGTATACTCTGTTCAACGAAAAGAAACGTTGAGAAACCCATACCAACGGGTAACTGCTAGAATTGATGTTTCATGCCACAGTAGAACTTGCCTCTGAGTACATTAAAGTTTCATCCAGTCACCCTCCCCTTGATGTTTCGGAGTGCCCCGCGCCCACCCCGCCTTTATTTTGGAAAGACTCCGTATCCACCTTAATTTTCGGACGCAAGGTCTGGCAGACGGGCAACCGTACTGCTGTTAGAAAAGCTGTACATACG
>JASAMW010002424.1:0-19612 GCA_030247985.1 Epsilonema sp. ZAB3_2 | reverse complement strand
GGGCTGCTGGTGCTGCTGTTGGTCCAGAGCCGTCGACAATGCACGACGGCACATAAAGCAGAACAGACCTCACGCAGTCACATGCTACATGATGCGCCGAAGAAGCGTGGTGTGGTGGGGGCTCCGGCGTAATATCTGAATATGGGTTGATTTCTTGTGTACAGCTGGATTGCACGCTCACCTTTTACTTCGAGTCACAATACTTCTCCGCACTACCCACAATGGATTCTCAATGCAATTCTTGCAACCCTGACAAGCATTACGACTGTGAGCGTATCCGCGGAGAGCTATGGACTATGAACACGACCTGCAGTTGCGAGCGTTGCCATTCACACCGATTTGAAGATCCCCAGCCGCAGATGAATGGGATGAAAACGAATGCGCTCGCTACGTTCTGTGGCGCGATGGATACAGTGAAGCGGGACGCGTCTATGCTGAGGAGAACCCAGAATGCGGTAATACAGTGGCCTCACGTACATTCTTGTTGTCTGTCCCACGTATATCCCCACCCATTGTATATCCCCCTAGTGTCTAACCCCCCCATTGGGCCTCTCAATTTTTGTATAACCCCATGGGGCTATACACCCCCCAAAAATACGGTATAGCTTACTAATTTCTCGGCAGTCAAAAATATGCGTGCGTGCGTGTATCAATTTTATGGCGTGCATGTGTGCTTGCACAGGTCTTAAGGAAGCAGGCGTCCTACTCCCTATCGACTGAATTTGAGAATGGGACCTCATTTTTGTCGTTCGACGCATTTCAGGGCAGTATCGACCTCGGCCCTTTTGAGGAGGCAAAGAGTCCACCATACTGCAATGCCTTCCGTGTAGTAGCCCCTCTCGTCGAATGAGCCCCCTTTGGGCGAGTCATCTCGAAGATCTCTTGCTGGTCTCCCGAACGTTACCACTGGGCTTTGAATTCTCGGCTAAAAACTTCTTCTCAGAAATGTTACTGAATCAGAAGCTGGCTGCAGTCTGCACACACAACGAACCCGAGTTGGCATCATGAAGACTGCTCACACCACTGCTATTGTTGGGCATCCTGAAAGATACGGGAAAATCTGTCCCAGCAATTCAGCTCATGATTAACAAGATGAACTACAGAAGGGGTTATAAAACCAACATTGGAAAGAAAGAAAACACAAGCCATACCGTGGCTTCATAGCCATAACTTCGGCCAGTGGCATCTGCACCGAGTCAATTTTCAGACCGTAGAAGACAACTGTCTCCGGTGTAGTCAGCGTCAGGATCCGATCTGAACGGGCCACGGCCACGCAGCTCTTTGCCCTAACGGCCTCGGCTCCTGGAGCGGCTTGTAAGCCACTACTTTTGAACGCACTGTACTTTTTAGAACAATTAAACAAAAAACTTTTGTTCGAAAATTCTCATGGCTTCGAATTTTTTTGTATGTTGAACAAATTTACTGCTAGAGCACCGCCATTACTGGTACCGGTGATGGACTTCCTACAGTACACATGCACACCACCATGCCGACTGGTATGGTACGCCTATACAAGCACCATAGCGTCGCCGGAACCGATCGAGATAGACATACTGAATAGGCGATGGACCAGATTCTACCATAGCGAAGGTAAAAAATTGTTGGTGTTGCGTGCAAGTGGCGTATTTACGTACGTAGGTACGTACATACAGCTTGGCTGAGCTCTGTGTTCGAAAATTAAAGTGTTCAAAGTAACTAAACGACCCCCTTTCTGTTCGAAATATTTGTGCGTTTTTCGGAAATTTTCATGGTTTACCGTATAATGGTGGATTGTGTGGAGATTCTCTCATAATGGGGGTATGCAAGGGGCTCTCGCGGCTGGTTACTTGAAGGGTCCTACGTACGTTGTGTTTTTATGTATGTGGTGGGGAATGGTTAAGTGTTGTTGGGCGGGGGCATACGTACTCGTACCTATACAGTAGATGTTGTATACTGAACGTCTGCCTACAATTACCATGAATGCTAGAGCATACAGTACCGACATATGCAATGGCCACGAATGTACGGGACGACGAGTACAGACCCCCAGGCCGCGAGGAGGTAAAACATCCTAATTATACCAGACAACTCTGACACGATGGACCTGCAAAACCTGTAGAAGTATGTCCACGTGCCCATACGAAAGAATTGGACCTGACCTGGACCGCTGCGTAGAGAAGCAAACATAGGTGTTTCAGGTTCACTGCGGGCTCTGAGGCTGCTGCTAGCTGGCGACGTATTGAGCGCCTAAGTCTAAGCCTAGCTGCGTGCCTAATACCGTCCACGCGCGTTGCGCGAAAATAGAACTACCGCACTGCCAGGCCCAACGCAGCGGTTTGAGCCCCTGCGCCCATGGGCTCTCAAACACCTCCGCTTCTTTTCTTTTCTTTCATGTATCTTTTTCGTCACGCGCGTGGCACGTACTCCTAGCGCACGCGCTGCGCTTACTGCGCAGCGCCCATTGCCCTCCCGCGCGGCAAAGCGTAGCGCGCCTCAGAAGTACGCTACGTGGACGCGTGAAACAACTATGGTCCAGCATTCTACGCATCTGTCCGCGCTCGACCTCCGCACTCTTCTGCGGGGCGCCGTGGCACGAACTTCACAGGTTTGCAGGTCCATCGTGTCGAGTTGTCTGGTATAATTAGGATGTTTTACCTCCTCGCGGCTTCTTGGGTACTGCCATGAGTCATACACTTAGAGCGTAAGTATACGAGTACCTTCTCTGTATAGGTACAAGTACGTATGCCTCCGTCCCTACAACGGCTACCATTCCCCACCACATACATAAAAACACAATGTACGTAGGACCCTTCACAGTACCAGCCGAGAGAGCCCCTTGGATACCCCCATTATGAGAGAATCCATTCACAATCCACCATTATACTGTAAACCATCAAAATTTTCGAAAATCGCACAAATATTTCGAACAGAAAAAAGATCATTTAGTTATTTTGAACACTTTAATTTTCGAACACAGAGCTCAGCCAAGCTGTATGTACGTACCTTCGTACGTAAATACGACCGCGGGGACGCAACACCAACAATTTTTTACCTTCGCTATGGTAGAATCTGGTCCATCGCCTATTCAGGATGTCTATCTTTATCGTTTTAGGTGACGCGATGGTGCTGTATATATGTACCATACCCGTCGTGATGGTGCTGTACATGTGTACTGGAGGAAGTCCATCATCTTTACCAGTAGTGGTGGTACTTTAGCAGTAAATTTGTTCAACATACAAAAAATTTCGAAGCCATGTGAATTTTCGAACAAAAGTTTTTTGTTTAATTATTCAAAAAAGTACAGTGCGTTAAAAAGTAGTGGTTTACAAGTCCCTCCCGGGGCTGAGGCCGTAAGGGCAAAAAGCTGCGTGGCCGTGACCATTTCAGATCGGATCCTGACGCTGACTATAAAGGAGACAGTTGTCTTCTATGGTCTGAAAATTAACTCAGTGGAGATACTAGTGGCTGAAGTTATGGCTATAAAGCTACTGTATGGCTTGTGTTTTCTTTCTTTCCAATGTTGGTTTTATAACCCCTTCTGTAGTTCATCTTGTTAATCATGAGCTGAATTGCTGGAACAGATTTTCCCGTATCTTTAGGATGCCCAACAATAGCAGTGGTGTGAGCAAACTTCATTATGCCAACTCGGGTTCGTTGTGTGTTCATACACCAGCCAGCTTCTGATTCAATAACATTTCTGAGAAGAAGTTTTTAGCAGAGAATTCAAAGCCCAGTGGTAACGTTCGGGAGACCAGCAAGAGATTTTCGAGATGGCGCGCCCAAAGGGGGCTTATTCCACGAGAGGGGCTACTACACGGAAGGTATTGCAGTATGGTGGACTCTTTGCCTCCTTAAAAGGGCCGAGCTCAATACTGCCCTGAGTTGCGTAGAACGACAAAAATGAGGTCCCATTCTCAAATTTATTCGATAGGGAGTAGGACGCCTCTTTTTTAAAACTTGTGCAAGCACACATGCACGCCATAAAATTGATACACGCACGCACGCATATTTTTGACTGCCGAGAAATTAGTAAGCTATACCGTATTTTTTAAAGGTGTATAGCCCCATGGGGTTATACAAAAATTGAGAGGCCCAATGGGGGGGTTATACACTAGGGGGATATACAATGGGTGGGGATATACGTGGGACAGACAACAAGAATGTACATCAGGCTACTGTATTACCGCATTCTGGGTTCTCCTCAGCATTTACCCGTCCCGCTTCACTGTATCCATCGATCAACGGCCTCCGACCCAACGGCGGCGCCGGCGCCAGCCCCCTACCGGACGTGAAGTGTATGCAGTCGAGGGAGATTTGGCTCGGGGTTAACTACGCGCTGGCGGCACACATGATACAGGAGGTACTGTATACATAGTACAGGGTGTTTGTTTTGGATAGGACATGTCGTTTAGGTAGGCATATGCTTGGGTATCTGCAAGAAAAATTTCAGCATATTAACCCTTGTCTGTGGTTCCCGAGTTATAGCCCCAAACGACATGTCCTATCCAAAAACGAACACCCTGTATGTTTTTTGGTTGCTGAGATATGCAGTCCTGAAACAAGTGGCTGGATTTTCGCATGACCGGGCTTACTTCATTGTACCCTACATACTATGTATGTATGTACTACTAGAATTTGTAAGGGTGTCATCAACCCAACTCCTAGGGTTGTACCCTGAGACTGTTTTCTGAAAAGTGAAACCCGTTTTGTATGCTTGATGTAATCAGGATAGTAGCCCCGTTGCCATGGCCGGCCGAACAGGCGAGTCTCGAACCCGAACCCAGCCACGGTCTGTCGTGGCAGATGCGTTGTCCACTGAGCCACGGGAACCCAGAGAAACCTTCTATAGTCTGGCCACTGCGAGTTCGCTGTGGAATTCAAGTCGTATTGCGTCAAATAGACGAATGCGGATTTCTCTCTCTGCTTCACGTACTCTTATTCTGCAGGAGTACGTGCAAACTACGCAAGCCGCATGCATTTGCATGGGGAACTCTTACATACAAGGCCAGACTCTATAGACCAAGTGGCGAAGTGCTTTTTTCCGTTGATATGACAGGGACGAGTGAAGCAGGGTTTCCGGACGGCGGAAGGAGCGTCGCGCAGCAGCTGGGAAGCGCTAGGATTACAGTATCAGACACCGGAAGCACTCTATCTCAAAGACTGTTACAGGTACGAAAATCATGCAATACAGTAGTTAGTAGCTCTTTTTGTGCACGTACGATGTACCTACGCCACATTGTGGCCATATATCAGTTGGTCGTGCTTAGCCTGCATACATGATGTTTCACGAAATGCATGCATGCAACAGCAAGTTCACAGGAACTTAGGTGGCCGGGTTTATTCCACAGTACCATATCTTACGCAATATGAATGGTGTGTTGCATGTACAGTATGCTATTCTCTAGAGCTATCGGTTACATGCGACCTTTGTGTATCTGGTCAATGCAATGGGTGCTGGATAAGTTCTGTGATTTTCCCAATCTTCCTGTGCACAGTTTTCCGCCTGTTACAAGCGAGGAGCAGGACATGTGGACTATTTGACTTTATACATTGTCGATGTAATGCATGTGACTTATACTAGGTTACGTACTTAATTAAAACAATACATAGGCAATAAGCTTGCTTTTGAAATACTGCAAGCCTAATGTCAATGTGTGATATTATTGCCATGTATCATCAGTTCTGTCGTTGTGGAGTGATCGCTATGTATGAGTTTAAATTTTACATTGGTATTATTTCACACAGAAATGTCATCACGTCTTTCTTCTTTTGCGCTTAGTGGTTTTGCTAGACAATACAGTGGTCTTAATTTGGTTGCGGTATTTGCAGGTAAGGTAGTATCGTATGTAATGTGTTTCAGGACATGCAAATGATTTTTGCTATGCAGTTGCGCATATGGAAAAATTAGACAAGTTTGCGACTTGCGTTCGGCTATCGTGAGTTAAGGCTTTCACTGTTTATGTGTGGAGGGAGTTGTTACCGTTGCGTAATCTGGGGCTTCGTACATTACATGTCATGCAAACCTAGTGTACGTACGTATGTCGTATATTCAAGAATATTCCATGATTTTACTGTTTTCTCGTTTTGTTGGGTGATGTTATGGTGCCATTTTGCGTCGTGTCAGTGGTATCTTTGTGATAATTGAATTTATGCAGTAGTCAAGTAGCAGTGGCAGTCAATCATGCGTAAGTAATGATAATATTCAATTTTGTACAACGACAATGGGTTATGGTTGCAATAAATAAAATATTTTCGATCGTGTTGTTGTCCCATTTGATGAAAGAAAAGCTTGCGGTTTATGAGCTACTGATGTTTTCGCCATTTTTATACCCGGTGTATAAATTCTGTGCGTACTCAAATATTCTTTTGCTCCTTGTAGTGGTTGAAAAATTTAGAACTTTTAGCATATAAGAAAAGAAGCATGATACTGCGTCTCTTGAGGTCATCATCACCAGTCATCAGCAGGTACGTTGAGCAATCGGGATTCTGTTCCACCGACCGGTTTCGGTTTCGGTACAAATTCATCCGGCCAATACAAGAAGCACGTGGCCGAAATTTCTGCGAGTCGACAACCAGTAACCAATCGGATGAATCGACCAGCCGCCCGTCGGAAGGCGAAAGGACTATCGCGGATGTGCTCAAAAGGACGTTCAAACAAGCGGATCTGATTGAAGTTCAAGATATTTCTGGTAGGCTGCTTGCATGTTGCTCTACTCTTCAGTATGTGTGATTTGATTTAAAACTTTACACGAACTGCACATGGTGCTGGTTTCTGATTCTCTGACCTTTGTGACCGTCGGAAATTGGTGTACATAATAGGGTACCAGGGGGGTAGGTAGGTAGCCGACAAAAACCTGAGGCGCAAAATGCCAAATTCACCTCGTTGCCTGCCACCTTCCGACACCTCTTCATATCTATACCTTACAGTAATTTTGCGCCTCTGGCAGCTGAATTTTGGGGCGCAAAAGGAAAACTGAGGCGGAAATGCGCCTCAAGTTACCACGTACCTACACCCACCTACGTGGGCGCGCACCTAAAATTTTATACCTCTCCCAAGATCCGCGTTATGTTTTGTGTAGGTGGATGCGGTTCCATGTATGCCGTGAAAGTGGTTTCGTCAGAATTCGAATGGAAATTGAAGGTGCAGCAGCACAAGCTTGTTACCGAAGCCCTGAAAACCGAAATCAAAGATATGCACGGGATAAGAATATTTACTGAGGTTCCTGAGAAATAGCATGAAATAACGTTTGTGCTTTTACTTAGATGTAGGTACTACCGTCAAAAAGTTGTGCCAAACCGAGTTACTCATTACCAGGAATATATGACATTATAGAGGGGGAGGAATATGCAAACAATGTAGTAAGGCGGAAGCAAAGCTAGCGACCAAGTAGTTCCGTATATACGACTTTCTCAAATTTGTCCTTCCGTATATACGACCAGTTGTTTCCGTATATACGACCATCAAGGGTCGTATATACGGAAACGTACTGGTCGTATATACGGAAGGACGTCCGTATATACGACCACTTTCCGTATATACGGAAGGACTTTCCGTTTTCCGTATATACGGAAGGACTTTCCGTATATACGGAAGAACTTCCGTATATACGACCAACAAAATGGTCGTATATACGGAAACAACTGGTCGTATATACGGAAGGACAAATTTGAGAAAGTCGTATATACGGAACTACTTGGTCGCTAGCTTTGCTTCCGCCTTACTACATTGTTTGTATATTCCTCCCCCTCTATAATGTTATATATTCCTGTCATTACGAAGACAAACCCTCTTTTGTACCTTTTTCCTGAGAAGAGCAGAAGCGCCTGGTTTTGAATAAAGGACAATTACTTTTTTACTGGCAACAAGGCAGCAACGGAAATGGCCTACTTCCGCTCCTCCCCGCCGGAAGTGATATTGACACATACTGTAAAATGACAGATGTGTGGATCTAACTAATTTATAGTCGAGCCACAAACGTAAGTACAGTAGGGGTACAACGTAACGTGTATGTAATATCGGGCACGATAATATTTTTTGTGCGAACCGTCTATTACCATCATAGAGCCATTTACCATGAATAAAACCATGGATGTGCCGAATCCGATCCTTACGTTTGTCTGTCCAAAAGCAATGGGAGAGAACTGAGATCTTGTTTGATCAAATTCTTCTACATCCATCCGAACATATCTCGTTTGACAGTATCTGCATCTATCTGTACATTATGTACGTGATTGCTCGTAAAATTCCAGTTTGTCTTTTCGGCGCGGTTCTGACTGGTCGACTTGGAACTCTTCTCTCTCACTCTGAACGACAGTACTCTTTCTGCTGGCATGATGCTGACCGGTCGGTTCAGTTGGAGCTCCTCTCTTTGCTCGGCGACAGGCCGTCCTATCTTTGTCTTCTTGTGGATCATGTGGCTTCTTCAGCTCCTGCTTGTGCTTCCATTGGCTTCGGCTGTCACCACTCCAGTGCCAGACCCGAAGAGAGGACCAGGCTTCACTTGCATTCCGGGAAATCCCCCCAAAGTCGTGGTGATGCGCTTCATCGACAGATTCGGCGATCCAACTAGGGGGTTTCGGGGTGGCGGTATCTACGAGGTTGTGTGCACAAACGGCTCTTGGAACAATGGCAGAGGACCGAGCGGTGACGTCCGCCAAGAAGTCACCCAAAGCAGTGGACCTGTGAACTGTGGATGCTTCGACGGCAGTACGGGAAAATTGCAGACCGACTCATTCCGCTATCCTGTAAGTAAGGAACCCTGTACAAATTACGTGGACGCATGGGGAAGGGGTAAGGTGCCCCCCCCCCTTCCCCCCCTTTCCACATGGATGCACGGAGGCCTTATGTAAATGTTAAAAATAATCCTTATTGCTACCGCTCATAGCTCATAGCTCCTATCCGCTTTTTACGGTAATACCTACAGGATATGTAGGGTACTATGGGTATGGGGTAATGCCGGTCATGGGAAAATCCGGCCACCTAAGTTTCAAGGCTGTCTATCTCAGCAACCAATGGACCGATTGAGACAAGTGGTATGATATCAATCAATACCTTGAACTCTCCTCTTTCAAATGAGCTATTTTGTTTGGTTCATCATGAAGCAGCAAGTCCAAAGAAGCTTAAATGGCCGGGTTTGCCCCCACAGTACTCTGCCTACCTCTAGGTGGTCTGTGAACACGGTACGGTGGTATTATTTTAAACTATACATGTGTAGGTACCATATAGGTATCTTCTCTGAGCGTAGTTATTCCACAACGCGTACAATAGTTGATGATGATAATGCACGATGGCACATAAAGCAGAACAGACCTTATGTACAGTACATGTACATGATGCGCAGAAGAAGCGTGGTGTGGTGGGTTGGGTGTATATTTGAATATGGGTTGATTTCTTGTGTACAGCTGGATTGGATGCTAGCTTTTATTTCAGTCACAATACTTCTGCGCACTACCCACAATGGATTCTCAATGCAATTGCAACCCTGACAAGCATTACGACTGTGAGCATCTGCGGAAACTGATGGACAGAAACGTCCTGCAGTTGGGAGCATGCATTCACACCGATTTGAAGATCCCCAGCCGCAATGAATGGGATGAAAATGAATGCGCTCGCTACGTTCTGTGGCGCGATGGATACAGTGAAGCGGGACTCTATGCTGAGGAGAACCCAGAATGCGGTAATACAGTAGCCTAGTACATTCTTGTTGTCTGTCCCATGTATATCCCCACCCATTGTATATCCCCCTAGTGTATAACCCCCCATTGGGCCTCTCAATTTTTGTATAACCCCATGGGGCTATACACCCAAAAATACGGTATAGCTTACTAATTTCTCGGCAGTCAAAAATATGCGTGCGTGCGTGTATCAATTTTATGGCGTGCATGTGTGCTTGCAGGGCTTCAAAAAGCATGTCCTACTCCTGATCCAAGAGATCCAGAATGGGACCTCATTTTTGTCGTTGATGATTCAGGCAGTATCGACCTTGGCCCTTTTGAGGAGGTATAGTTCACTACTGTAATGTTCCGTGTAGTAGCCCCTCTCGTGAATAAGCCCCCTTTGTGGGGTGCATTCTTGAAAATTCTTGCTGGTTCCCTAACGTTACCACTGGGCTTTGAATTTAGGCTAAAAACTTTCTCAGAAATGTTATCAATCAGAAGCTGGCTGCAAGTATCAACACACAACGAACCCGAGTTGGCATAATGAAGTTTGCTCACACCACTGCTATTGTTGGGCATCTGAAAGATGGAAAATCTGTTCCAGCAATTCAGCTCATGATTAACAAGATGAACTACAGAAGGGGTTATAAAACCTACATTGGAAAGTAAGAAAACACAAGCCATACAGTAGCTTCATAGCCATAACTTCAAGCCATAGCATATCCACCGACGATTTTCATACCATAGAGACGGTTCCTTTACAGTCAGTGCTCAGGATCGATCTGAACGGGCCACGGCCACGCAGCCTTTTTGCCCTTACGGCCTCAGCCGTAAGGACTACTGTAAACCATGAAATTTTCGAACGCATGTAATTTTCGAACAATTCGAACAAAAAACTTTTGTTCGAAAATTACATGGTTCGAATTTTTTGTATGTTGAACAAATTTACTGCTAAAGTACCACCATACGGTACGGTATGGACTTCCTCAGTACACATGTACAGCACCATACGGTATGGTATGGTACATATATACAGCACCATGCGTCACCAAACGATAAAGATAGACATCTGAATAGGCGATGGACCAGATTCTACCATAGCGAAGGTAAAAAATTGTTGGTGTTGCGTGCGTCGTATTTACGTACGTAGGTACGTACATACAGCTTGGCTGAGCTCTGTGTTCGAAAATTAAAGTGTTCGAACTAAACGACCCCCCTTCTGTTCGAAATATTTGTGCGTTCGAAAATTTCATGGTTTACAGTATAATGGTGGATTGTGGATTCTCTCATAATGGGGGTATGCAAGGGGCTCGGGCTGGTACTGAAGGGTCCTACGTACGTTGTGTTTTTATGTATGTGGTGGGGAATGGTAGGTGTTGTAGACGAGGCATACGTACTCGTACCTATACAGAGAGGTACCGTATACTTACGTACTGTATACATTCATGGTAGTACCAAGAAACCGCGAGGAGGTAAAACATCCTAATTATACCAGACAACTTGACACGATGGACCTGCAAAACCTGTGAAGCTGTCCACGCGCCCGTAGAAAGTGCGGAGGTCCAGCACGGACAGATGCGTAAATACTGGACCATATTTTTCGCGCGTCCACATTCACGTACTTCTAGAGCGCGCGCTCCGCTTTGCTGCGCGGGGAAGGGCGATGGGCGCGCGCAGTGAAGCGGAGCGCGTGCGCTAGGAGTACGTGCCACATCACGTGACGAAAAAAGAAATGAAAGAAAAGAAAAGAAATGGAGGTGTTTGAAGTTACTGGGCGCATTGGGGTTAACCACTGGGCGTTGGGCGCTGGGCAGTGGAGAGTAGTATCTATTTTGCGCAAGCGCATGGACGGAATTAGGCTTAGACTCAGGCTAAGGCTTAGGTTTAGGTATTGGATGCAGAGGAGTAGGCCTCAGTCTCAGCCGCAGCCTAAGCCCCCAGTAACTTGAAACACCTATGTTTGCTTCCCTGTCGGTGCGGTCCAGGTCAGGTCCAATTCTTTCGGAGTCGTCTACATGCACTATACTTTCTACATGCAGGTCCATCGTGTCAAGTTGTCTGGTATAATTAGGATGTTTTACCTCCTCGCGGCCTGGGGGTACTGTATACATACGTACCGTACATTCGTGGCCATTACATATGTCGGTACTGTATACATTCATGGTAATTGTAGGCAGGGAGGGGTCTGTAGCGTATACAATAAGTAATCGTATGTATCGAGCGCGCGGAACTGTATAGAATATGTAGGCGTATACAGGAAGCAGTTGGTAGGGGCGAGGAGGGATTCGAACCCTGTAACCGTATACATTCGTTTCAAGGGCGACGAAAAATTTACCCGTTAGCGCCTTAGTCAACTGAGCTATAGGGGCAGGATTGGACGAACGGGTAAACTGGGTAGTAGTAGGTGGTAATTCGACGGTGTGTATATTTGCATAAAGGACAATAGTATGAAGACTGTAGATGAATTTGCATGTGCAGCCAAAGTTGTACTGTACAGTAGATGAGGGTGCCTGCCCTCAACTTCACCACTATCTATACTATGCTACTTGTAAGGGCTTTTCAATCCTGTTTGGCCCAAAGGGACAAACAGCCGCCTATCTTCGCAGTCTGGTCAATCTCGCCATTCCCCAGTTACCGCTCCCACCTCCCTATGCCACCGATACTCTCACCCGAACATCTGGCTACCATCTCTTATCGCCCTGCTGATCTCCTATAGTCTGTCCAGAATAAGTTGGCAGTTGGACTTGCACGCCGTCCCGCTACTGTCTTCTCAGCTGCGCACAGCACACCGGAGCACCGATTAAAAAAGAAAAGAAGAAAGAAAGCACAGCACAAGCAAAGCGGAACAGAAGGAAGCGCGGAGGAAGGATTAGGGACACGCGCCAAAGAATTGGGTTGAAAGGGAAAAATCACGCAGAGGATAACATGTTTATAACTTGACACAGAAAAAGAGGTGAACGCGCCACTTCAACAGAATATTTTGTTTTGGTAGGCCGCTGGAAACAGTTCAGGAAAAATGCCATGTACTCCTGTCGTTTATATACAAGATTATATAGGAGTTCGTGAAAAGGTTTCCTTTCAAGGTGTCTATGGGTTATGGGGATCGCAAAACGAGAAACGCAAAACTCACAAGTGGAACTGCCAACTTATTCTGGACAGACTATAGCCCCCTTCTTTGCCTCCGCCAACTCACCATACCTCGCACCCATCTAGACGTATTCATTTTTTGTATGCAGCTTGTTGTATTTTTGTTCATGTACATATCCTTGGTACTTTTTTACATCGCCAATACCGCATTAGAACTAATGCGACAAGGTTTTAGCGTAGATTTTATGAAAAAGTAGTAAAATGACAATTAATTTCAGAGCTCTCAAGGAGGTGAAGAACTCCATGTTGACAATTGCCAATGGTGACAGGCCAGAAGTTGTGAATGTAGTGGTTGTGATAACAGATGGAGTAAGGTACTGTTAGTATGGTGGCATGGGCAGATTTTCTATTTTAAGAACGAGAAAATAATTTTGAAATGTTCTTTCAAAATTTTTTTTTAGTGCGGGTGGACTATTAGTGTTCGATGAAAGCTAGGGGGAGTGGGGTATACCTTCAGTACTGAAATCAAGGTGTATGTACCACTGTTTTTGTATGTATTTTATTAAACCGCAATTCCGTATTGCTGTACAGTAGCAATGACAGGGGGCAATTTTCATTCAGCTGATGACTTGAGCTGATAGCCCAACTGATTTTACGTATTTTACAATACCGTGTCGAAAATACGCTCCCAAATGCCTCAAAGTTGACCACAATTTGACGCTGATTTTTCTCTTTTTTTCACCCAAAATTTTTTCACTCCCCCCCCCCCCCGCGCAAGGGGCGAAGACGCCAGGGGTGACAGCGTCAATTGCACATACTACCAAAAATAAATTTTTAGTACTGAAATATCGATCGATAATGGGTGATCGGCTGATCATATCAAAATCAAAACGCTTCTATATCGCCATTGGGCTTATAAGCTTTCGAATGAGCCATTACTCAATGCTGTAGCTGTAAAACTACTAGTGAAGTATCTATCTGGTGATATCTAATTCCAACTTTTCACTTCCTGACACCATATGATGTCAACTTTTCACTTCATCTAATTGTTTTTTGTTCGCTGTTTCTGCTCCGGTCTCGCTTTCTGCGATCGTCTTCGTACTATGCAGGGACAACTGCCTATGCATGGACAACTATCTAAAAGCAGTCCAGCTCTCTCCTGGGCCAACGAAAGCGAGTTGGAAGGAGTTCAAGATATCGATCGAAAGCAGGGTGTTATTCTAGTACAAGACATGCTCAGCTAAGCTTATAGGCATAGTAGCTTGGTGTAGGAGTAGCTATAGCTATGTAAGGTTTTCCGGCACCTTACGGGTATATCGGGGGAGCCGCACGCCACCGCAGAGCCTTGTAGCGGAAAAACACAGGCCTGGCCTAGACCCGTGCCCCACCGAAGCGGGCCAAAGCGTCTCCCGTGCACTCAGGAAGGCGCCCGACGCAGACCAAGCTCAGCACGCAAGGCCTACGGACGCGGCCGGTCGCGAGTCGGCCTGTCACAACCCGAGCTGAGTCACCAACCCAGCTGTGAAGCCAAGTTGGGCGTCTCCTACAGTCAGCTGTCCCCTCCGTGTAGGATCGCTGCAGGAAGAGTCAAGGCGAACCAGCACCCACGTAGAACAAACGAACGTTTATTGTAGCTATGTAGTGTCGGTAATAAGGATGATACAAAACACAGATGAGTAGATAAAAGATATGCAGGTAAAGCAACAGTCGAGGAGGGCAGGCAGTGATGGAACCCGCGACTAGTCTAGCAAAAGGCGAGATGAAGGGCTCTGATTACCACCAGAGACCTTCCTCCTGTCTCCCGCTACGTACTGTCCGGCGAAGGTCTTGTCTTCAGTCGTCAAGGCGGAAGATGCAGGAGACGGCCAGTAGTTGGACGATCTTCAGACTGGCATCCGAAAAGAAACTCAGAACTGAGCTCTGACGCCGCGCCTCCGTCTTTTATACGGTACGTATTCTGTCGGAGGGGTGTCCAGGAAAACTCTCGCCACTTTCGCTTGATCGGCGGCTACGTATTTGCATTCGCCCTGTGCGTGCGTTTCTTTCTCTCGCTCGCTCCGCTCGCTCGCCTCTCTCTTTGCACTTTTTGTCCCTTGAGTCTCAGGCGTAAGGGTGCCATCTGTAGCTTCAGTCTTCGGAGGTCGGCAACCATTGGCAGCTGGTCAGAGACTAATCCACAGCTGTCACCGGCGAGATAGACTGTTCTTCTTATCACTGATAGTTCTTTTCAGGTCTTCTCTTCTTTCAGGGACAAACTGGCAAAGGAAGAGAGTGGCGGCAAAAGCAGCACCTCTCTGCCTACGCGAGTTGCAGGTCGGTGATGATTCGGAAAGTCGGTCGCCTTGCCTGTTGCCTCCCCACTGTACTCTACCTGTCTGCATAGATAAAAATGATAATACATATCAGAACATTCCTAACTAACACATACACATGCCCGTTACACTTGTCGGCTGCTCACTACTCCTACTAACCCCTAACTATCAATGCGTCAATAAATAACACGGAATGAAATAACATTCAAATTCCCAAAATCACGCATGCGAGGTTAGAAACTTTTACTATCAGCGAGATACATACGGTATTACCATGAGAGTAGCATGCAGTCAGACATGCATAGGTACGTAGAGCACAGAGAAGTAAACAAACAAGTAACAACCTATACATACGAGCAGTTAGCTATATAAACCTATGTTTATGCCTTCAGTTGTCGGCGAGATATGTACAGTATTGCTGTGGTCAGTGAGGTTACAGTTCTTCCTGGCATGATGTCCCTTGGCTCATTTGCGTGTCGGCAGACTTTTGACCCCAGTCTGCGGTGTGGAACCTGTCGCGGCTGATCCGGACGTTTGCTGAGTAGTCGGCGTCTGTTGCGGCATCTGCGGGGGCACCCGGAAACTCGAGGTAGATGGAGTCGGAATTCCCCCCTGCTGCACTCCTGCCTGTCCCTGCTGTCCTGTGGTCGGAGTCGATATCACCTGGGGCGGAGATGGCTGCGGCGGCGGCAGTTGCTGCAGAGGCTGCTGCGGCAACTGCTGCTGCTGTGGCGCCAAGGGCTGACTTCCTCTGGTAGTTTTTCCACCACCATTCACTGGTCGGCTCCCCTTTCTTCCACGTTGCCCGGCGGGAGGTCGGTGAATCACCACATCATGTTGACTGAACATGGGGTTGCGTTCTTCATCCACCACCGGCACGATATCCTCCCACTCGATGTTGTAGCTGGCAACGTCGGGGTCAAAACCGGCGGCTTCGGCGGCGTCTCTAGCATCTTGGCGTCTTCGCAGATACTCCTTCTGTTCTTTCATCCAGGCATCGAACTCCTGCTGGATCTGCTGGTAGTTCAAGCTGTCTTTCTCCAGCTTCCAGACGCAGAGGAGCAAGGCATGCTGATGGGCGTCGGCGTCATGGTCGGCTCTCGGCTGCAAGACAGTCACCCAAGATTCGGACACCCCATCATCATACGGCACATCGCAGCGGAGAGTTCGATGGATGTATCCTCTCGGCGGCACCGTATTGAAGTACAGCTCTCGGTAGTTGTCACAGCGCATGGACGGAACTCCTCCAGGCCCAGTCAGATGCTTCAGACGTCGATCGGCTTCGCGATAGTCGGGAAAAATGTAGCCGCGCATGTAGCAGAAGAGCAGGAAGAGATTGGCCTGAAGAATGTAGAAGAAATTCGGGCTGATGGGCGGAGTGTTGGCCCTGAAGTCGGACTTCCCCTCATACGCCTGCACCCATGAAGATCGAGGCTTCCTCTCCCCTAGGCCATTGTTGTAGTGGGTTCCAGGGTAGTTTTCTGGCCAGTTGTTCGGGCTAGTAGGCGAGGTCGCGTCTCCCACATCATTCTTGTAGTATCCCATCCGGCGCCACTCGGCAGCGGAGTAACGTCGGTCCATGGTCATCAGGTCTCCTCTCTTCGTTCCTCTTCGCTCTTCATTCAGCAAGTTGGTCTGCGCCAGGTCAAGCCATTGCGGGATGTAGGGGTTCGGATCCGGTAGATATGGCAGCGAACGGAATGGAACTCGGAACTGTCTGCCGGGGCCTGGCGGGTGCAGTGTCTGCGGTCCTGGCCCAGCCACTGCACCTGCCGAGCTCGACGTGCTCACCACAGGCAAGATGGTGGGTCCAGGAGCGGCTGTGCTGGTGACCACTGTAGCCACGTTCCTACTGGTCACAGCAGTCACGGCGGTTCCAAAGGTGGTCGGCACTGCTCCCATGGCCATCGTCGAAGTTACCAGAGTCGGAGCCGCCCCAACTACCGAAGAGGGCTGGCTCGTCACCGGCGGCCTCCTCATCACCAACTGCTGGAAGGCCTGGTCCAGTTTCTCCTTTACACTACCCCGCAGCGCCTTGATAGGGGCGCCGCTAGGGGCAGTGGTGGTCGCTCCGGTCGGCACCACAGTGCTCATGGTGTGAGAAGTGGTAGCGCTGGGCATCGTCCCAGCCTGGAAGATGCGCTGAGCCGCTCCGGTAAAGGTGAAATGGGCCAGCTTGGGCGGAACGCAAGCACCTGGTCCGGATGGTAGCACAGGTACGGCGGTAACTCGGGGCAGTCTCTGCGGTGTTGTCACTGCCCTGATCCAAGCTGTATTCGGAGATTGGGCGCGCTGGTCACTTGCTCCACTGTGTGGCGAACCGGGTCGGGACACTGACGCTCCCAGGGACGGCGCTCTCAGCTTGCCCAGAGGCGGTTTGGTGAGTCGGAGAGATCGGCCTCGAGTGAACGGTGAAGGTGCGGTCACCTGGTCGGGTTCTTCTCCCTCGGCCGGCTTCCCCATCACCTGGGACTGCTCCGTGTGCGACGCGGTCTTCCTCACCTTGGCGGTAGATTGTAGTCAAGGGCCACCAGTCCGAAAGCTTCGAACATCTGCACCCGGTCCTTGTCCCACACAAGCTCGTCGCGTCTCACGGCGTAGTCCACTTCCTTCTGAATTTCGGCCTCCTTCGGTATCACCTGGAGCTTCTGGTTGCGCTGGTGTTGCAGCTGCAGATAGGCGATATTCAGCAGCGTACGTCGGCTAGCCCCTTCGACGATGTTAGCCAAGATGGTCGGCTTCTGTCTCTGTTCCGATCCGTACACTTCGATGGATCCGCGGGGGTCCACACAGTAGACGTTCTTCACCCGGGTCGGGACGAGTCGTTCTTCTGCCGGGTTACTCATCACGTCTGGTAGGTCGGTCTGTCGGGCACACAAGGCGTAGAACATCTCCTCCAGGAGATTTCTGCGATGGAGCTCCTCAAACTGATATGCGTAGAAGAAGTCGAGGGTCTCTTGCAAGCCACCTGCTTCGAGCGGAATCGGCTGCACTGGGTCAGTGATGGAGCCTCGGATGTAGGAGATGATGGTGGCGGGAGGCATCGGGTAGTATTCCAGGTATTCGGTGTTGAGTCGGAAGTCGCGATAGGCATCCACCCTCTGGGCCAGCGGGTCTACCAGGACATCGCGAGGGGACAGCAGCACTTGCGGCGACACTTTGTGGATCAGATGGTGATACAGCGCCAACAAGGCATCCACTCGCTTGTCCAGCTGAACGGTGCGGAACATTCCTGGTCTGTCGGCGGGTTCAGTCACAGCCCAAACTTTCTCCGGCACTCCGTAGGGCGGTAGGTTGTTGGGTCGGTGGATCACTGGCCAAGTGGAGATGTAGTCGTCTCCATCCTGGATGTAGTGGTACTTGGTCAGTTGCGCCAACTTCCGTATCACCAAAGTGTACAGGGTGCTCAGAGTCAGGTTGAGTGGTAGATCCAGCACCTCGATGTAAACTTCCTCTTCAACATCCAAGATCTTCTGTATTTCAGCCTCATCCGGCTCGGTCGGGGGTTTCATGATCTCCTTCAACATCTTCGGGATCACCTTATCTGTCTTCAGGTCCAGGTAGGTTTCCAACGGTTCTGATGGTTCCTCCTGTTGCTGAGTCAGAGCTGGAGTAGGCGTGGTGTCCGCTCCACCGCTGGCGGGCACTTCGCCTTCTCCAGCGTCAGCCATGTCTTCCTTCTTGGCGATCTGAGCCATGGTGACGGTCAAGGCAGGGACTCCTCCAACCGGTGGAGCTCGCTGGACGGCCAAGGTAGCTCGCTTCAGCAGGGCTTCTCCCCAAGGTGGACCTTCGTCGGCCGTCTGAGTCAGGAAACGCGCCATCTCTTCCGGAAGCAGCAGCTCTCTCGGGGTAGAAAACGAGGACCACTCTTCTCCTTGCTTGCGCCGTTCACTCCACATGTGCATCTGCAACACTGGAGTCTCCCAACCAGTCACACGTTCGGACTTGTTGACCTGCAGTTGAGGGTTGATCGTACCCAGCTCATTGAGCGCCAGAAACCAGGGACCCACTGGCTTGAAGGTGTCAAAGTTGAGCTGTCGGAGTTCGGCGCCAACAGTGGTCAGAAGGTCGGCTGCTCTTCGCGCGTTGCTCGTCAAGGCCAAGGATTCAGGTACGGCAGTGATCACCATTCGATTCCTCCAGTCGTCGCTCTTCAAGATGAAGTTCACGAACGGCTTCCCTCTCACGCCCGTCTCAGGGTCATCGGTCGAGTTTCGGAGATAACTCAGCTTGTGGACCACCGACGCATCGCAGATTCTCCAGAAGTGCAACTGGAAGCGCTTCTGTAGTATCTGCAAGGCAGTATGCGGGACTGCAGGGGTCGGCGATGGGTCGATCAGATGCATCGGATCTTCCATCTGATACTCAGCTGGCAGGTTGGCAAGTTCTAGCTTCCTCGTGTCGGTATAGCTGAGCCCGTCGATCCATGCTTCGATGTATCCTGTTCTGTTGATGTCGAACATCTGGCGCAAGTCTCTCCGGATGAACAGAGGCAGGAAGTGAGTGGAGATGCGCATGCGGTAAATTAAGTGGCCGATGTAGAAGATCTGACGAGCGCAGGCCGAAAGGTAGAC
>JASAMW010002423.1:0-17884 GCA_030247985.1 Epsilonema sp. ZAB3_2 | reverse complement strand
GTTGCTGCTACACCCGCGGAGTTGCCCAATGTCTCACCACGAGCTTGGTCGGAGGAGCTGCCTGACTGTTTTGGGACAGAAGAATGGGGTTTGAGACCAGGAGTCCAAGCCGACGCCGCCCTTTCTTCAGGGTTTGGGCCGCTCATCTGCGTTCTCCTGGCCTCCAGTCCATAGTTGGCGCCATCTCAATTTGAACGTTGAGGGCTGTCAGGCCTTCTAACAGGATTCGACGGCCGCCTACGTCTCCGCGTAAGGCCAGTCCGCCGGAACCTTGGGTCTGGAACCTTACATTTGGAGGTCCCGGCGAGATGGTAACTCCTTCGAAGCCACACCTTCAGCTGAACAGCTGGTGAACGGACTCGTCGACAGCTGCCCCATGGATGAACCAGAGTATTGCGAATGCACCGCCCAGCTGTTAGCAGAGGAAGCAAGTCGACCTTCTCTTCACTTTTTGGTTCAACTCACCTCATCACCCTCTTCCACTCACCTGGGTTCAACTAACTTCTTTTGGCGCGATGGCGATGGCTTTCAGTGAACAGAATCGACAGTGCGCGCCGTCGTTGCTGAGGCTGAAGTGATGTAACCTTGGCTTCTGCCCCATGGACCTGCAACAGACTGTCAGCTGGTTGAGATTGCCTTTTCCATCAATCTGGCACTTCCAGAGCTGACTTCACATCTCCATGATGGTGCTGTACTACTTCTGCAGTTGGCATGAGCTTTGAGGACAGGCGAGGACGACGGCTGCCTTTGGTAGCCGAGCGCCCTCTCCCACCCTCACCAGGTCGGCTGACATCAACTGCAACTACCACCACTACTACCTCAACCCTGCACCATCTTCCATCATCTCTGGCAGGATGCAGATCTTCCATGCTGCCCCTGAAGCTGCCAGAAGCAGTGGTTGGTCACCATCAGCCTTGGCCCACCAGATCAGCCACCTCCTCTCCACTGTGGTCCATCTTCACTTCAGTTCTTGACTTCTACCTTCCAGAGATAGGAGAGTGTGTACTGGTGTGCCAGCTGTAAAGCTGTTTCACGCCATTACTGTCACTCTCAGCTACAGATGGACACCAGGATGGAGGACTGCCAAGCTGGATTTCATTTGCACCCCACTACCTTCTACCAGCTGCATCCCTGCATTTCCAGTGGATGACTGTAGATTTTGTCCTGTCTCAGGCTTAGGCCAGAGATGGTTGACAAATGCTACAAGTCCAGCTTGCTGATCTCAGTGGAGCCAGAACAGATGTTGGGCCTTGTTCCAGAGGTCCAGTGATCACCATCACTCCTGTGCAGTCGCCCCAGGGTGTGCTTTCTTAGCAGACCCCAGGTTCAGGATGTTGCTGCATGGCGGCCAGCAGTTGGAACTTTTTCCAGAGCGACTGCAGCCACCATTTCCACTGTCCCAGATGCCAGCTTCTCCAGTGACTCATCTGGCATCGTTTCCACAGCTGTCTCACCTGCAACACAGCAGTCTGGCCACCTCTTCCTTGGGCCAGAGTTAGGGCCGATGGCTGCATGGAGGAAGCTAGCTGAAAAGCATAGCTACCACCATTCAGTACCATCAACTGCAGATGAGCTGGGATGAGCCCTGTCCCAGGGGTTCTTTGGATGCATCTCTCCCTGGTGTACCTGGTTTCCTGTGTTTCCAGTGGCATCTCCAGGATGCTGAGTTGCTGTCCATTTGGCCCATGCTGTGAGAGCTGCATGACTGGGTCGACGATCCAGACCACCACTATTCAGATTGGGACCTGCAGCTGCATCTTCATTCAGCTGCTACTTCATGGCTGCCCCTGAGAAAGGACGACCTGGCATCTTACCCTTTTTGCAATGGCTTTCATCACTGCCAGGTGCAACGAACTCCAACTTCTACAACAGACCTCCTGGCCTGGTTTCCTGAGCTGACCCAGCAGGAACATGGCTTGGCAGAGCCATGCTAGTCAGCTGAACTCAGAGCTGATCTGCCATCTCCATCATCCAGGCAGGAAGGAGCTCAAGGAAGGCAAGCTGATTCCCCTTGCTGCCTTCCAGAGGATTCAGTTCTGCAGCCTCTTCCTCTATCCTGCAGAGGAATGAGAGTCCTGTACCAGCAGCCATATGTACATTTTATTTATTTATTTATTGAGTAGTTATTCTTTAAAAAATATTAGCAATTTTATTTCTATTTTCTAAAATGTTTACTTGCAAGTTATTTTCTATTTATTTTATTTACCAATGTTCTGTGAATTTTATTGTTACTTATTCAATAATGAATATTGGCAATAATTATTTCTATTCAGTATTAGTAATTGAAATTTTGCCAATATTTATTACTGCTTTGTGTAGCTTTATGTATGCTTATTCTGTGTAGCTGCCCACATTTATTTATTTATCAATTTATTATTTATTTTACTGAGCTTCTTTTATTGCTCAAAGTATTTTATTGTATTTTCATTATTTTTGAGGCTGCTGCTAGCTTCTAGCTTTCTAGCAGTTAGCCTACTCTACACTAACCTTGTGGTATTTTATATTGTTCTTGTGTATTTTATGTATGGCAACCTTGTTTTATATCTGCACTATATCTGTATATATTGAATTGTGCACTTAGGTTGCCAGTAGATTGTATTCTCTATTTTTTACTAGTGTTTCTAAGAACATTTTTGTGTTTCATTGTAAAGTTAATTAATTTTAATTTTTTCTGCCTCTGTTTCATGCAATGGTTTTATTTCACTGGCTGTTCATGCATGCCAGGTGCATGTGTGAACAGTGAAGTGCTAGCAGATGCCTTCATGTGCAGGGCTATTGCTTTGTTTTGTATTGTATTATGTATGCATGTGAGCTGCACATGCATGCTAGCCCATTGTGTGTGTATCTAATTCTTGTGTATTTATTGTACTATTTGTGTATGTAAATTGCACATGCATGGTGTGTGCATGTGCATAGCCTTTTAGTAATTTTGTGCTTATTATATTTTGTGCTTTTTATTGTGTGTATTTTATGTACATTGTGGTTTTAAAAATTTATTTATGTTGTTTTTTGTATTTCTACTACTACATTTTATTCCTTGAATTGGTTTTTAGTTTACTTATTCTAGTAATAATCATGTCTATGTATATGAGTGGAATAAGTTTTATGTAAAGTGTATTGTAAAGTATTACTAATGCAATGCTTTTTATTTATGATTGTTGCATCCCTCGTTATCTTTCCTTAGTGCCTGGAACTGAGGGCAGTTCCTTTTTTGTATTTTAAGGGGGAGGATGCTGTACTATTTCTTCAATTTTTGTGTTTTCATTCCAACCATGTTTTGTATTTGGTGTATCTAGAGCTGCAAGTGCATGCCAGGAAATGCACATATGTTGTACTGTTATGTATACTTATAGAAGCTCAACTTCTACCAGCCTAGCTGCACCTCACCTTTTCTTCAGCTCCTCAGCTAGCAGGTTGCAGTTCAGCTAGCATCCAGCTGCCATTCAGCTACCTTTCATCCAGCTGCATGTTGGAGAAATTCAGTCTCTACTGAAGGGGTTAGCTGCTTGTGTAGTTTTTGGGAGCCTGTGTAGTTTTTCGAGTCTGGATAGCTGCTTGTCAGCTACCTCAGTCTTAGAATTCTACATTTGGCTGACTGCTGACCACCTTCACCATCTAGCTGAGCCCTCATCTGTGCTCCTGTGCTCAGAGCTGAAGCTGTTGAAGAAGCTGGAGATCAGTGTAGTCTTCCGAGTCTGGATAGCTGCTTGTCAGTTACCTCAGTCTTAGAATTCTACACTGAAGAAGTTGAAGACCATGCAGGGAAAGCTGCCAAAGATCCTGGTGGCCCACAGCTGTATCCTGAAGCCAGTGAACTTTGATCCTGCTCTGGACCTGTGGAGGCTACTTTATTTCATCAGCAGCTACCCAGATCAACACTACCTATCCCTGCCTGGCCTCCTTCTGTGATGGGCCTCTTTTGCCCTCCAGCCAGTCACCTTCTCCTGTGATGGGCCTCTTTTGCCCTCCAGTCATGAGTGCCAGTGCTGCCTGCCCCCAGCCTTTAGCTGCAGATGCTGCCCTTCCTGCATTGCTGCACAACAGGAAGCTCCAGAATGTTCTACCATCACCAGCGACTGCTTGAGTTGGCTCATTTCTAGGAGGAGAAGCATTTATGTATTATTCTATTTGTAATATCTGGCTACTAATGCAATCCCTAAGTAGAATTGTAGTGGTATTTTACTGTTGGTTATTATGTAAGCTGCCCATAATTGGCAAAGTGTAGCCTATTTTGTAAGAACTAGATTATTTATTTGGGACCTATAGTATGTCTATTTAGTTAGTAATTTGGGCCCTAGAAAGCAATTATGGTACATTTATGCTGAAATGCTGTAATTATTGCTATTGTAATAGCTTATGTATTTAGTAACTTTATTTTATATCCAAGTTGCCTGATCTATTTTTAGGTATCATGCTATTGTATTTTGGCAACTTGATTTTATTTCTATGTTTGTATTATTAGTACATCAGTATTTTGTAGATATCACCATTATTTATGAGCACCCCACCCTCTAACAGTAGTTTTCAGGATGTAGAACCGGGGGCGGTTCCTTTTTGGATTTTGTGGGAGGGGATGCTGGATTGTTCTTTATTTTTGCCCCACATTTTTATTTTTTATGCTGCAGTATGGTACCTACTGTACTGTAGACAACACTGGTATGTATGATTGTGTACGTACTGTATGTATACGAATGTACGTTTATGGTTTATTGTACTTGCAATGCATGCGGAGAAGCCCTGCAAGGAAGAAAGCTGCAGCAGGTTGGTAGATAGCGACGAGTAGGAGAGGATCGGCTGCAAAGTCGAATCTCACCTCCTCTATCGCTGGTCAACTTTGCCAGTTTCTCTTCCACATTATCTCTCCGGCTTGCTGCCTGCCTTACTCTTATGTACTTCTCTCCTCCAACCAACTGAGCCTTGCTGCTACTGGTGGGATCTTCAGAAACTTCCTGTGGAATCCACAGCCAGGAATGACTGCCTGCAGCAATGCTGATGGATGAGCTGCTAGCACTGCCTGAGAATCCACGGCAAGCTGCAGTCCTGTGCCTTCCGACTGCAGCCTCTTCCAGCAGACTACACCATCCTGAAGAAGCTGCCAGCATGCCTGCATCCCTGGGAGGCTCCGAGACTTCTGAAGCAGATCCAGACCATGGAGAAGAGAGTTCGGTTGCGAGGAGGTTTCCCAACCCCCTCTCAATTCGATCGTCCTTCTGTCCATGACCCCAGGTGATCACTGCTGAACCATCATCAGCTTCATCAGCCTCCTGAGGACTGTAGCTCCAACCGACAGTTGGTTGTGCTGGTCTGCTGCTCTCCAGTTCCACTGCCATCTGTTCTGCACTCCTGCCTGCAAGAGCTGTGGATCATGGGCTCTCCAGTGGCTGGCACCCTTCCAGCCATTGCCATTGCTCCAGCTCTGGTGGGAGCTCCAACATGGCACCTGAGTAAGCCTGCCTCTCCAGTGGCTTACCTGAACTCTGATCAGCTACCCTATCAGCTGCAGAAGAACTTGGTCCCATGATGTAGCAACCACATCAGCAGAGGATCAACTCCAGCTTCTACCCATCACCTCCAGAGACCATCACACTCCAGCTGAGAAGAAGAGTCTGCACTCCATGCAGAAGAAGATCACTCCAGCAAGTGGCCTGACCAAAAGCAGCAAAGGGCTGCTGCTTCCTGAAAGGGGGAATCGACTCCCTTCATCTCTCAGCAGCCAGTCCATGTCAACAGCTGGTTGCCCTCATGTACCAGATGATGCTGTTTCCACTGCAGAAGAACTGCTGTCATCTTGAAGGGTTCCTGGCTTTCCTGATCATCAGCAGGATGGGCATGGGGAAGGTCGTGTCTCTTGCCTTGGGCAGGAAGCATTATCTCACCCCCTGGGTGCCTAGCAGGAGGAGCCAGCACCAGATAGATGCGACAGCCAGCAGGCCCCACTACCTTGCTATCAGAGCCTGCTGAGGTGGAGAAGGGAATGGACTGGTCTCCTTTGTTTCTTTGAGACAGAGGTGAAGGTCCAAGGGTGATTCCAGAGATCCACCTGCTTCTGCACCAAGATCAGTGGATGGCACCACTGACATCTCTGGGTGACCACTGGACATTCGATCAGCTGCCTACTACCTTCTATCAAAGGGACTTTCACTGGAACTACCATCTCTTCCTGTTCCAGTGATGACATCAGGCCATGGGAGGAGGAGAACCTGTCGACCTCAGCCTCATCCAGGGATGGCTGAGTATTTCCACCTCAACTGGAGCCCATCTTCTGCTCAGCTGTGGTGACAACTGGACCAGGTGAAGGAGTTGCTGATGGCCACCTGATCCTGGCCATCCCCTGCACTGCTGCTCAGGAGCCAAATGTCCCTGCAGACTGCTCTGCCAGAGGATCAGCATCAGAGGTGCCCCTGCAGAACCCTGGAGAACTGAAAGCTGACCCAGCCCCTCTGTCAGCTACTGTCCCCCTACAAGAGAAACCCTGCTAAGAACTCAAGGGGATGCTGCTGCGCTCTACCTCCCCTCCAGATGATTGCAGAAAAGCAACTCTCCATCTTCAGCTGCCCTTCAGCGATTCCAGTGGAGCATGAGAAGACCTTTGCCTTCCCATCGCCCTGCCAGCTTCTGTCTCAGCCAGGGATGAACTCAATGAGCTCACCCCTTGCAGAGGCATCTTCTGGAATGAGAAGAGCTGAGTGTGCTGCTGAGGTCCTCCGGGCTGATTGAGTTGACCCCTCACCCAACTGGAGAAGAGCTGCCAACTGACACTACCTTCTACCTACTTCCATCCTTCTGCAACGGGGGCGGGAGATGTGAGGATCGCTCTTTTGCAACCCTCGCAACTTCTAGCCCAGTGGGAAAAGGGAAGTGCAAGCAGATCCAGGAAGGAGGAACCTGTTGGAATGCTGCCCCAGACTCTCAGCACCACGACTGTAGAAGAAGGAAGAAGGAAAAGAAGAAGAAGAAGAAGACTATCACCAGCTGCAGCAACACCAGCTTTATCTGCAGTGAGTTCAGAAGAGGACTCACAGAAGTTGAAGAAAGAAAGGGGAGCGACTGAGCTGGTGATAAGTTGAGTTTTTATTTGCTGTAATGACCGTATTATGTAAATGTGTCACCACAATTAGCTAGCATATTCTTTGTAAAATAATTTGTGTTGCTGCTGAGGATTTTCCAGGACTGTGCCTTGTTATTTTTGTTGTGACTATGGTTTGAGCTCTTGTACATATATGTAGAAGCCCTGGTATGTTGGCTATGTTTCATCCTATGTAGCAAGTTTCTGTTTGGTCTTGCTGATACTTTGGTATGTATTGTATGTACTGTTATGTACAGTAGTAAGTGTATGTACAAGTAGGCATTAGGCATGTGAGACCAGAGTAGGTCGCCACCATCAGCTGCCTGCACTTGCATCTCAGCAGAGCTCTACTATCTTCAGAAGCTGCATGGTGCAAGGGGTGGAAGAACTGCCTGCACTAGAATACCTGCGATGAAGCTGCCCTGACTGTCCAGATGAGAGCCATGGTCCCGGGAACTACCAAGAGGGAAGGAGCCCCGACAGAAGATCCAGAGCTGGAGGTACAGCCAGCCCGGGTTCGAACGTCGTGTGGGCACGACTTTCCCCTGGGAACCATGTAAAGAAACGGACTTCAGCCTCTCAGAATACCTACCTTAACGGGCTCTCGTTCATACATCTCAGCCGGCTGCCCGCTCTTGTTCGTATGTACATGAAGAATAATCAACACTTCAGAAAACCTGCCTTAACTCATGTACAGCTGGGCCCTTTCATCTCAGCCGCCTCGCCTCTCATTCGTCTGGGCTGCGTCTCTCGCTTGTCTGGGCTGTACGCTGAGCTGATGCAACTGCAAAGGAGACGACCAGACTATGCAAATGCAGCTGCCTAAGTATCTACAAAAGATACTGCCGATCAAAGTGAGGTCGCGGGCAATAATCGAGCTCTCCCCAGACGCCTCTTATGTGCCATACAAAAGGAGAGTGCAGGGCTCGATTCTTCAGTCTACTCCGACTTTCTGTCAGCGCCTTCTCGTCTCATCCGCGCTCCTGTCGGCCTCAAGATCTGCCAGCAGTCCTGCTAGTTGGCGCTGTGCCAGGGTTAGCGCAGGGAGGTGACGCTGAGTACTTGTGCTCAGAGTGTCGCCCCCCTAAGCCAAACCATGTTGGCAAGGCCATGTCTCCGCCTGCCTTAGTCTACCAGCAGGCCCCTGCTTCAGCTCTTCCAGGGGTATCATCACCGCTGCCCCAGCCCTGCTCTACTGACTGCCATCTGCCTACCTTATCTTCATAACCATTGTTTTTACCTGCGTTAGTTCTACTTGTTTTACTATCGTTTATTATGTATGAAGAGAAGAAGATAAACCTTTTACCTGCTACCACTGGCCCACTGCATGCTGCTTTGGGGACTCTTTGTTGTGCAGTATGTTCGTCGACTCTCAAGTAGCTGCTGTATCCACTGGCTAGGGACTGTCAGTGTGTGCTGATGGTGTGTTGCTGCTACACCCGCGGAGTTGCCCAATGTCTCACCACGAGCTTGGTCGGAGGAGCTGCCTGACTGTTTTGGGACAGAAGAATGGGGTTTGAGACCAGGAGTCCAAGCCGACGCCGCCCTTTCTTCAGGGTTTGGGCCGCTCATCTGCGTTCTCCTGGCCTCCAGTCCATAGTTGGCGCCATCTCAATTTGAACGTTGAGGGCTGTCAGGCCTTCTAACAAGATCCGACGGCCGCCGTCTGGGGGGGTCGCGGAACCTTGGGTCTGGAACCTTACATACTGTGTCCCTGTGTCCCTGTGTCCCTAGACTGTGTCCCTGGACTGTGTCCCTACCCCACACCGTAGACTTGTGGGGTTGGTTTTTTTTTTGGGGTTTTTTTTTTTGGTGTTTTTTTTTTTTTTTTTTTTTTTTTGGTTGGGGGGGTTGGGTTTTTTTGGTTATGGTATGTTTGTATTGTTTTTTAGGGGTTAGGGCTGGAGAGAGAGAGTTATATGTAATGAACTATGTTACTTTGTAAGTGCTACATGTGTCGTTTTTTTTTTTTTTTTTTTTTTTTTTTTACATGTAATCGCTGTGTGAGATTGTTGTTATTTAAGGGGTGTGGTTTTTATTGTTTGAATAGGTGTGTTTTTGTTTGTTAATTATAATTAATTTTATTTGTGATATGGGTGGGGAATTTAGGCATGCTCTTGGGTCCTTTGTTTTTTGGAGAGATACCTTATCTCTAATCTGTTGCATTGTTTGGCCGGGCAGATTTTGTCCTTAGTTTTTGGGTGGCGGAGGGAGGGGGGAGAGTGAAAGACTTTTGAGAGTTATAGGTGATAGGAGTAGAGAAGCACATCTCTGTTGCGAGAGAGATTTAAGATTAGTCCAGTGCTTGTATTGAGCACGGGCACTAATCTTTCTTGCAATATCAGCATCGCGGTTCTCTGAGTAATGAGCTTGAGGTACAACAGTCAGTGTACTGTATGGTTATACGAAATTATTGCGTTCTAGCCAATTGGAAGCTACGCATTGAACCTGAACCTGACACGACGAGTCAGTGTAGAGCTCTGTGCTCACTCTGTCGCTTCTGTGCTGTACTGACGAGTGGCGTGAGTGATTGTGCCGAACGTACGTACAATTTTCCGTAGCCTCGTACAAATTTTGATATTGATATCCATTAGACCGCGCCTGTTGTTAAAATGTGTCTTGACGCTTCACAAATCATG
Organism: Epsilonema sp. ZAB3_2; assembly: GCA_030247985.1. Taxonomy (NCBI): domain Eukaryota; kingdom Metazoa; phylum Nematoda; class Chromadorea; order Desmodorida; family Epsilonematidae; genus Epsilonema; species Epsilonema sp. ZAB3_2. Next base: position 8,179 of record JASAMW010002423.1, on the reverse strand, counting down.
TTTGGCTGTTTGTACATGCCGCATATATGTGCAAGGATATACTATAAACTATGTCTTACGTACAATATAATATGTCCTACACAAGGATATACTATAAACTATGTCTTACGTACAATATAATATGTCCTACGTACTATACCACTACGTCCTACGTATTGTCCTACATGCTGTGTATGTCCATCTACACATGCCGTACGTATGTTGTGTGCTGTCTCGTCTTTGATTATGTTTGTGCTGTCGCTGTGGCGTATTGATTAGTTGCGTCTTCGTGTTCGTCCGTTGTCCATTTCTGCTGTCGTGTCTTGTCTATGTGTCTTTTGGAGTAAAATCATCGTTGTGAACGGTCGCTCTTCGCACTGTCCCTTACATTTCTGGTGCCGCTCGACCGGGATCAATCCCTATAAGAGGGCCTCCACTTCAGCCTAAGGCCTCCCCCTTTTGCCCCGGAACAAACAGAGGACCGATCACCCTCTAGTTCCCCCATTCCACTCCCCACGGTACCGGTACCCGTGACCCCTTCCCCTATTTCTACCTGTGTTTCGGCACTGCCGCTGACTGTGTGCACTTGTTTCCTGTACTCAACTCAAACGGAGCTCACACCATCGATTGTCTCCGATATCGCTTCTGCTCTGACACCTTCCTGCTGGTGTTATTCGCTGCATCGCTCTTCGTCCTTCGACAGCGTCATCAGTCTGCCCGTTTTCCCTTCTTGGATCAGACGTCCAGGACATTCGACCAAAAACGGCGTCTCATCAAACAAGGACGACTCTCTAGCAGCTTGTGGTGCACTGCTTTTACTGTGCACGGCAAAATCTCGCGAGTACTCACTCTAAACAGAGTGCATTGGCCATTGCGCAAAAGGTAACGTACATTGTACGTGCCGACCAAGTTGAGTTATCTATCTCCGCTCGAGTTACTTTTTTCTTGTGACTATTCTTGTTGGCTGAAAGTCACTCTTTTATTGTGCACGGTTTTCGTCTCCTCACATTTTTTTGGGTGAGTTGAGTGTTTCTGTTTTCCGGCTGAGGTTTTCCGGCTCTGCGTGTAGCCGAGGTATTTCTGAAGAGTTTTTCCGGCTCTGCGTAGCCGAGATTTCTGCAGTTTTGTCACTCTTCCCGGCTCTGCGTAGCCGAGGTATCTGAAAGTTTGTGTCGACATTTTTCCGGCCCTGCATAGCCGAGGTATTCGAAATTCTTTGATTCCGGCTCCAGAGAGCCGCGCTATTTTGCAATTGCCGGCTGATTCCGCCCTTTCTTAGGGTCGCGCTTGTCATCTAAATTGTTTACTGATTCCGCCCTTTCCTAGGGTCGCGCTTAAAGTTTGTCTAAATTCTCCGGCCGTGAGTGGTTTCTCAAAACAGTGTCGTTTCCAAGCCGAAGCACAGTAGTTGGCTCGAGCCTCTGGAAACCTGTTTGTACTGGCCGAAGCAAAGTCCGGCCGAGGCACTTGTTTCCGTTTGTCGTTTTCCGCCTAGGCGAAGCATCCAGGCGAGTTTTCTGCGGTTCCGCTGTGTTCATAAGGTTGAGTTGTAAATTTGTCATTTTGTTGCCGTGCCTGCGATTGGGTGCACAGCTTGCATAGAGTTCGCTACAGTAACCCTCTTTGCGAGCCAGTGAGTCATCAGAGCTGTTCGTTGTTTACGCTGGTCAGTGTTGTTGTTACTCACTGTTTATTGTATATACATTTTGGGTTCCATTTCCATTCCATTTCCGGCTAATCCCATTTCCGGAAAAAGCTGACTGGACGTAAACGACCATCTGCTCCGCTGATCCTACCGACACCATTGTAATTACAATCTCCGCGTTGTCACCCTAGCTGTTCTGTTCATTACGCGTACTATACATATATTTTGGTTCGCGATTCCCAATTTCCGGATTGATAATCCTATTTCTGGAAAAGCTAACTAACGTCTGGCCTGCTACCCGACCAACATCCTTCTAATTACACAATCGCCTCTCTTTCCCAATAATCGCATTAAGCACCAGTCCCCAAGGCCCTTTGCAATTGTTTTCGTTTTGATTGCTTCAGTCTGATTCACGGTTGTTTCTTTATTTGTCTTGTTTGCGCCTTCCAGGGGCTTTGCTACCTAACCTAAACTGTTTGCACGAGCCTGTGTGTGTGTGTCTCTGTCTTGGTGCGGTTCAGATTGAGCCTACGTTTTGCACATTTTGGCACTATCGTCTTTTCTTTTCCCTTTGTGCTCTGTGTTTCCCCTACCCTCAGGATTCAGTAGCTATGGAGGAGCGGGTTCAACAGCTTGAACAACAGCTGCAGGGGTTGCGCGTCGGCGGGCTGGGCATCAAGGCTTTCACCGGTAGCCCGGCTGAGTCACTCCCCGACTTCTGGGAGAACTACTCGTACGCTGCGGATGCCGATGGTTATTCGGCTGAGAAGAAGGCTCTGCAGCTCTGGCGCTATCTCCGCAATGCAGCGCGCGCCCTGTACCAAGAGCAGCCGAAAGAGATCCAGAAAGACTGGGACGCCCTGAAGCGAGTGTTCTTCGAGCACTTCAACACACCGGAGGCGCTCGGATTTCATATCGACGCCCTAGCCAATCGCGTCATGCAGCCGGGCGAAGATGTACCATCGTTTGCTACGGACTTGAACAGAATGGTCCGTAATGCTCATCCGGACTACGACGAAGCGCACATCCGGAAGCAGATGCGTACTCTCTTCCTCGCAAAGCTCCTTCCACCTTTGAAGTTCCACGTGACCACCACCAAGCCTGGAGCTAGCTATGAGGAGGCCTACCGTCTGGCCTACTCCTTCCAGATGGGGCAGCTGCTCATGAGGGGCGAGTCCTCTGCCAGCACCAGCCACATGTCCGCGGGCATGGTGCAGGAACCAGAGCCGAGGCAGGGACAACATCCGCTGCCCACCTGCTACTACTGCGGGAGAATGGACAACATCTAAAGCGTCGACGTGTATGCAAAGTCATCCCATCTATGTACTATAATGTGCTCTACAGTATTCTACTGGTACATTGCCGCAAGTTTCATGTCTTCGTATCCGTGTATGTAGGGTATTAGCGCTCTTGCAGTAATGTGCCAAAGTTCCATTTCGTTCTCTCAGTTGGTGCGGCGCACAAAAGCTTTTCGTTTTCCTGTTTTAGTTCGTTTCCGCCAAAAGTTCACGCGCCCTATGTATGCACTACGTATGTAGTACAAGTGCCCCAGGTTACGTATGTACTGTACGTACACCACTAAAACTCTACGCCCTTGGCCATGCTTTGTAGTGGTAAACTAATCACGGCTCACCTCTATTTACGTTCAGTAGCGCGGTTTAATTTTCTCTTGCTTTTTATGCGTCTTTCTCTTTGTGTTGTCCATCTCTTCTTTCAGTTGGTCCTGGTTTTCCGCGCTCTAACATCTTCTGGTCCAGTACCTACATACTCTTCTATGCAGGGCAATTTCCAACAACATTCCACCCGTTTACCATAGGTGTTTTCATTACTGCATGTTAGGCCAAGCGGGTCGAGTGTCAGAAAGATAGATGGCCATCTTTCTGCCTGTTTGGTGTTAGATATTGTCTTGTGGTGATTCTTGGTGTTATTATATGTACCGTACAGTGCACCCCGTTATGCGTATCTAGGCTTTATTGTATTCGTACGTAGTTGTCGTCTACCTTTCTATTAGCCATGCGCATAACCTCTGCAGCTATTCTTATCCAAGATTATGTACCTAACCTACTACGTGTGGCTAATGCGGCTCACCTACGCCTTCCGCTACATCGGCAATCCTTGCACGGTGGAGTTGCGTTACCCATTGGAATTCCCTACTACTACGGTACGACTCCTCATTCCAACTTCAAGATCATCGAACTGTCGACCTCTCTCGGTGAACAACTGAGGCAATTAAGAGAGTTCTCGCCGCGCTAAGGACTACTGTGAACCAGTGGTGAATACCAATGGCCGTCCCTTCAAACAATCGCTAAGGACTACGTATTCCATCAGCCTGACCCTGCGTACTACCTCTGAAGCGATTGGCAGTCGCCGCTCCTCAGAACTCTGGCACGTCCAAGACGGTCGAAACCGCGATTCCCTTCTATTCGACCCTGCCGAAGCGGCGAAATTGGATACGGACGTCTTCTACACCATCGGCGTCACAGGAACCGTCACCCTTCCTGTACACACCCGGCGCGCAGGGACGCGCGCGTCTTCTGCCGGGGCAAGTGCAAGGATATACTATAAACTATGTCTTACGTACAATATAATATGTCCTACACAAGGATATACTATAAACTATGTCTTACGTACAATATAATATGTCCTACGTACTATACCACTACGTCCTACGTATTGTCCTACATGCTGTGTATGTCCATCTACACATGCCGTACGTATGTTGTGTGCTGTCTCGTCTTTGATTATGTTTGTGCTGTCGCTGTGGCGTATTGATTAGTTGCGTCTTCGTGTTCGTCCGTTGTCCATTTCTGCTGTCGTGTCTTGTCTATGTGTCTTTTGGAGTAAAATCATCGTTGTGAACGGTCGCTCTTCGCACTGTCCCTTACATATGATGTGCACTTTTGCATTTTTACGTGTACAGTGGAAAATTTGGAAAATTCATCAGACCGAAAATTTGCTTCCAACGGTCCCCGAACATTGAAGTATGTGTAGAGTACGTGTCAGCAAATCTGTAAGAAATGCGCCGGTGCGAACTATTGTATTGTAGTTGCGACAAAATTTCAGCTTGATATCTACTGTATGTAATACATAAGTACCCGAGTACAGTAGAGTGGTATTCATTGGATAACTAATAAACTGAATAAGTAGGTATACCCTGTAGGCACTAAATAACAATGTTTACAATAAAAATGAACAAAAATCACTTACGTCTGTTGTTTTGTGTACCTACATAGGTGTACGTACGTTCGCAAAAAATGTGCTTGTATTGAGCGCGGGCACGGACTAATCAAAGGACGGCGTCGAACCATTAAGGAGATACTGTATTTACGTGAGACACCATGTGCAGTAGTATTCATGGATACCAAATGACAATTTTTACTTACTGAATGAACAAAAATCACTCACGTCCGACGCTACCTACATAGGTTTGTACGTATGTACGTGCGCACAACATGTACAGTTTGTTACATTGAATCACAGTATAAAATGCATACAGTACGTTACAGTACTGCGTATGTATGTATGTATGTACATTCGGCATTACAGCAAGGAATACCCGCACATGGATTGCGTCATGAATCACAGTTAGCGACCACTAATGACTTCTTCCTGCATCTGATTGCGCCTGTCGTTCTTTGCGGTTAGACGTAGTTGTGATTTTTCGCTTTTCACCGACTGTCGGCCCTGGAACTGCAGTGACACCCTTGTTGGTGTCTCTGGAGCTGGCGTCACTCTCTGAGCACAAGAATACATACATTCACACAATGATGCCTGCTGTAGCGCTACAAGAATGTACAGAGTGTCCCGAAATAAACCGGCCACCTTTCCGTGCATGTAACTCTGGAACGACACTTGAGATTTTCATGCAGTTTTTTTTATTTTGTAGTCAAGGCTTCAAATAAGATGTGTACAAAATTTCAACTATCTGCTCCACATACTTCGGAAATTGCGACGGTTTGAATCTCGAAACTCAAAATCGACGTTTAGCCTTTAGCCGCTGCTGCGGTCGAGATAAATGGAGATGATGAGCGGGCTGCCGGAGCACATGAGCGAAACGACGGAGCAGATGAGCGAGACGATGGAGCAGATGAGCGAGAAGGCGGAGTAGATGAGCGAGACGATGTCGCTGTCGCTGCATCTGACAACGGATTATTCCATAACTTGGAGGAGGTTGAGATGAAGATTTTGGGTGCGAACAATCGTGGTTGTTCAGCAGATATCGAAGAACGATTTGCCAAAGTGCGATATAGCCCATAGTAGACTGTGCAAGCTTGGAAGATGATGCGGCTACATATGTACATAATTATGAGCTTCTTTATCAGCCTATTCCTGCCCTTGAGACAACATAATGATCACCATACAGGTGTATGACATGTGCTATAATGATGATACACAATGAGTACGTATACGTATGCACACACAAGACGTGTTCGTTCGTGTACTACTTATGTACATTACACTAGACATTTGTACGCAGCGCTTTTGTTCAAAGCAGAAAACATAACAAACGTACATAGAACAGACACCATGCAAGTACAGTAGGACCATATCACCAAAAATATATAATGCCTGTATAGAGAAGAATGGTCACTACATATAGGCCATTCTTCTCTATACTGGGATCGGTATGTTTTTGGTAGGTACCGTACATTGCAAACGAGAGCTACGGCCGCGCTGCTGTCGCTCCAGCTCCTCCTTGCCGACTTTCTCCGCCGCATCTAAAACGGCCCGGGCGAGGCCGGTAGCGCCTTTGAGGGTGTTCGCCACCAGCTTGAGACGCGCCACTCCTACGTATAAGCAAAAAATAATTGTAGGTACGTACCGTACATACTGTAACCCGTTCACGCATGCACAGCTTCGAACAGAGAGGCAAATAACCTGGAGCCTCAGGATTGAGCTCGATGGCGTCCAGGACTTGGTGCGTCTCCACCAACGCCGTATCCACTGCCCGCGTGGCCGCGATCACCTGGCGGATGAGAATGTCACCCGCCGCTGCCGCGTTCGCGTACCGCGTGGGCACGACGTTGCTCACCCGAGCTGTCCATGGCAGCTTCTCACCGTCTTCTGTCGGCGGCCCCACGTCCTTGTATGCCGGCGGCAGGCGGTTGTCCAAAATGGGGCCCACTATATCCATGATATCTACAACAAACGAAACATACTACATACGCAAAGTTTGTGAATCCTGTCCGTACATAAATTTAAGCTGGACTAAATTTACTGCACTCATGTATTCTATGTAGGCTAATAAACTATTCTTATGCCCTTGATCTTCTGCCTTTGATCTGGCCGTCGATATTTTCTATGGATGGCAGTTGGGCACCAACAAATTCGACTATTCAGTGGTGCCACTGTTCCCGGTAGCAAACATGCAAACCATTCATGGATTCGCACAGACCGGTCAGACGAAAAAGAAGAGAGGGCAGAGGGGAGGGAAAGGCGCCCCGCGCCACCGCGCGCTCTGTCTCCTTCGCTCTGTGTATTATCCTATTCTTCACTCTATTTGTAATTATCTGTCGTTGGCTTGCTGCGCTCGCTTTCTCTCTCTTTACCTCACAGTCACAGTATCTACTAATGTCCATACCAGTTGACTCAACAAGAAAAATATAAGACGAAACATCAAACAGGCAGCCGATTACTACAAAAACAGCATCCATATTTTGGCGGCCTAGGCCATGACTTTTTCGCGGTCACCTTTTTTTCTGTCGTGTAAACTCAAGTGTCCACTCTTACTAGCCTTGAATTTTTTTGCCTGCGGTAGACCACCTCTGCTTTGCGAGCCAGTCTGAAGTCACTCAATAGCTTTCCAATCATCTCTTGATATCACCTTTATCCTTACAGTTGCAGGGAATGGTTACCTGGCTGTCAGTCTGCTTTACAATTTCATTCTCAAATTCCTCAGGAAAGATCAAACGTTGCGCCATTATTACTTGAAAACAAAGACGACTAAATGGATAGTCAGCAGCTGGGTAAAGACAAAGGGGCAGCTCGCCTGTACTGCAATACGCATACACATGGCACAAGCACAAGCCCACGTCCAGTTTTTGTTTGTTCATAATTTTGTTTGTCCGTCTTTGACCTTTCGCGTGCAGTAAAAATAACTCTTTTTCTCTGTGCCTACGCTGCGTCCCTCTCTTCGTTTTAATCTGACCGGTCTGTGCGAATCCATGAATGGTTTGCATGTTTGCTTCCCGGTAACAGCATACTGTCAATATACTCGTGAAGCACCAACCGGCATGGTGCTTTACAATGAGACCGTCCAATGTACTGTCATTATGAATGTTCTACACGACAAAATATTTACGGCATTATGGTTTTGCCACGTCGGGCTAAGTGTCATGTATTTTTGGGAATTGCTAGCTGCCATTCGCCTTTTTCTTTGCTACACCCATACGCCCAACAAGTTCAAAACTATTTTCGGGTGGACTGGAGTTCATACCATGGCCTTCATGACTATGCTGGATGAAAACACAGCTGAAGACATCGCTGCTGAGATGCTTAAACAGATTGGCGCTGATACTAGATAAATAGTGTCAGATGCACTAGCATGAAGCATAA
>JASAMW010002422.1:0-11719 GCA_030247985.1 Epsilonema sp. ZAB3_2 | reverse complement strand
GCTCCGACGGCTGAGCTGGACACTGACTGGGCGGAATGCAGCGCGCGTTCTGGTTGTCGTTGTACTCGAGAACAGTACCGGGCGCGCAGTAACAATCCGGCACGCATTGGTAGCTGCAGAATCGGTCCGGATCAGCGCCGCAGTAATCCGGACACGCCGTACCGCAATCTTGCCATACTTTTCCAGCGGAACACGATTCGCGCTCTGCACCTATACGGGCAGAAATCACATTAGTACCAATGGCTAGTTAGTAGCACATGCTAAACGTGTACAGTACATACTTAGGATGGATTTTTGAGATATTGTACATAGACAAATACATTAGAGAAACAAAATACCCAGTTTCTTCAAGTACCAGTCCATGTTTCATCAATATCGTAGCATTACTCCTGGTAGCATCAATACCTGTTCCGGAAAGAGGGAAGACTTGTGGACACTGGGACGGCGGAATGCATCTCGTTTCACCGGATTCCGCCGAGGCAAGTATGCTGCCTGAGCGACAGAAGCAGCCTGCAACGCATCGGCGAGTGCAAATGCGATCCATGGTGTCGCCGCAGCGCTCCTCACAGTCAGTGCCGCAATCTCGCCACTCCTGCCCGGGTGGACATGATTGGCCTGTGATAAGGAAAGATAAGAAAGTATACGTAGATACATGCGTTCCACCACTGTAGGATAGTGTGAGGCAAAACCGCCCACCTAAGAGAACTATAATGTGTAGGCTACTGTTTCGAGATGATACGAAAGCCATGAGAGTAAAAACGCCAAAGGGTGGACGAATTTTTTCCCCACACTACCTGTACAAAAATAGTGACAAAATGACCATTGCAATACCAACAACTGTTCGCTGTCCCACAATGGGACAGTGACTGGGCATGACACAATCGGCAAATGGGTCATCTGTGGCCAGTACGAGTCCACTGCGACAGAAGCAGCCTTCTACGCATTGCAGAGTGCAGGCAACGCCGTCTGCCGGCATCCCGCAGTACTCAGGACAAGCAGTACCGCACGTCTTCCACTCCTTGCTCGGCGCGCATCGAAACTCTACACAAGTCAAAGTCACGTTCGCAAATTTATAACAAAAAGCACCAGGTACGCAGCAAAAATTACCAATTGGTCGGATTGGATTCACTGGTGGGCATGTTTCAACGGGGACACAGTCGGAGGAGGTGTCGTTGTTGGCGAGGACATAACCAGAGGGACAATAGCATCCAGGCACACATTTCATGGTGCAGATGCGAGTGTGTTGTGCACAGCTGGCTGGACAGGCACTACCACAGTTGTTCCAAACTTTGCCAAGTGGACACCGTTCCTCTGAACCTGCAGTACAGAATGTAGTACAGTACGAACATGCACGTCATGGTGTCCGTGGTATCATTGATCAACAAGTAACAACACATTGTATGCCTTCATCTCATGCACGAACAACGTACATACAGTGAATATAGGTACCACTGTGCAAACTGTACCTGACGGTGGCACTGGTTGAATTGCAGGGCAATCCGCTGGCATGACGCATTTGGAGATGGTGTTGTACTGCTCAAGGACGTATCCCTCCACGCAATAGCAGCCAGGGACGCACTGTCGGCTGCAGGTTCTATTGCGGACGAAACAGTTATCCGGACATCCACTGCCGCAGTAATCCCACCGCTTCAAGGGACCACATTTCCTCGGCTCTCTTTTCGGAGCTGCAGCAGGCCAGAAACTTATGTTATCCATGATGGTGCGACATACTTACTGTAGTGTACGTACACATAACAAGTACTTGTACTGTATGTAGGTACACCTAGCATTCAAGATACCAACGAAATAAATGAAGCAGCACATACTGTACCAACCTCTGGGGCTTTGGCGACTGCTTTGACTACTGCTGGTGTCGCTGTTTTCGGTGTGCCAAAGTACACCGCGGAACCCGTCGAAAGCCACGGAAGTGACGGGACGCGCAGTGCCCCGCTGTGTGATGGGCGCGTCGAAGCTGAAACCTCTGAAGTTGTTCCGCCCTCCTCTCCTTGCCCCAGGAACACCTCCGTTTTCATCGACGAGAACGTCGCACTGGTTCTCGTAATACTGCGTGTCTCCAGGGATGAATCTGGCCGGCTGAGGCAGAGGCTGCAGCCATTTCGGCTGACTCTGTCCACTCTCCCGATTGAGCAGACAACTCTGTCTGGATGGAGAATAGTTGATGGAGAGACAGAGGAAGGTGTTACTGGCTCGACACGCCTCCTGGCAGCCATTCAAATCCACATTGCTCCACTCTTCTTGCGTGTGGCCGAACAGCACTTTGCCAGGGACTTGCACAAAGCAGGATAGACCTCCACCATCTCCACTTTGCCCTTGTCTTCCTGAATTTCCCGAGAAGGGAAGAGGAGACGGAACATCATCGGGTGGTCGCTGAAACCGATTGTTCACTTGCAGACCAAATCCACTGTTATCTGTTCCTCCCCGAGAGGGTGAGAATCCCCTGTTTTGACCCCGGTTGTTTTTGCCAAAGCCCGAAGACTGGCTAAATGGAACTCTTTGGCTCGTCTCAGACGAACCAAACGAAGCTGGTTGACGGTTATTGGTGGGTCTAGAAAAGGGATTCCTTCCTGTGTCGTTGGCGTTAGTGCCAAACCTTGGTCGATTATTACTGTTATTAGTTGTAGTCGGGAAGAATCGCCTGTTTTGGTTTCTGTTTTGTCGCGACGTCGACGATTGAAAGTTTCCTGGACGACGATTTTGCGACGGTTTTTGTTGCCGGCCTAGTCCACCTTGGAAACCGTTGTTGTTGGTAGTAAATGTTCTGATTCTGGACTGGGTTGGTCGGCGATTTTGTCCACGATTTTGGCCGCTTGGCCTCGAAGAGATAATACTTTGCTGTCGACCATTGGATGGTGGTCGTTGTTGATTCTGTGGAACGGCTTGAAATTGACCGCTTCCATTTGCATCTAAGGGTCTAGTTGGACTGCCCATGAACCAATCACTAGGCTGTAATATTCTCGGCCCATTGGTTGCATTCATTGGCCATGCTTGGAATGGTCGGTTTCTGGGTTGCGTCGCAGTGGGCGACCGACTATTTCCGCCGCCCGATCTGATCCGATTTGACACGTTGTTATTGTTTCCTGCGCTTCGAGTTCCGCCGGAGCGAATCTGATTTGACGCGGCCCCACTATTCCTTCCTCCTCCTCGACCTCGACTACGGTCGTCGTTGTTGTGTGGCTTCAGAAATGTACGGGTGGCTTTCGAAGGAAGCGACACCTCTCGCTGTTGCAGATTATTAGCCTGACGCGCCGCCGATGAAAACGGTTGTCGTTTTTCGCCGATCTTCACACGACGAACCGGATACGATTGCAGCAGTCGCCTATTGCCGCCGTCATTGAGTTGAGCTTGCGCGTGAATAATGAATATGACGCACAGATTACTGACTGCAGCTAGCAACAGCACTGTTCTTCCGATGTGACAGTTTGACATTTTGTTTTTAATTATCGTCCGGCTTATTATTAGTCCATCCGCTCCGTAGCTCTATTGCCGTATGTTACAGTACTGTACAATGTACGTTGTGGCATACGTTGATGAGAAACGTATATGATGATAAAGGACTTGAATGTATAGAACCACCGAAAACAGGTGTAAAATGGCAATAAAGTATGCGGTACAAAAAACTGGCTGCCACTTCGGCGCCCTTGCGGCTTTATTTTATTTGCGGAAACACAGGCACCTCCATCAAAATTTTTGGTTTCTCTTTTTTAATGCCTCGTCGCAAGTGGCACGACAGATGCAATTTACGCAATTCCTCCTCAGCTCGTTCATATTTTTGACACCTCGTACATTTCCTGCTAAGGCCATGCTGGATTCAGGCAGGTTCCTTCCTACATGCAAACATACATAGGTCCATACTTTGAAGACAATACTACGGGCGGCTTCTGCATTGTTTATGTTGTTTTTGAACCTTTTGTATCGTTGCTATGTATAGTTTGATTATGTTCCGAGTCGTTCACGTGCCAAATCTTTCGAGCCACGGCCAGAGTGCTGTTCCTTGCGTAACTCAAAGGGGATGGCACGGGTGGGTACCGCAGCTTACTATGCACTCAGATAGAAAGGAGAATAATGTTGAAGAGTGCTTCTCTGGAAATGTACCTTAGACAGGGATGCCTATACATATTCAAATTATATTCATATTCAAATTAAAATCGGCCATTTTTAATATGTATATATTCATATTCATATATATTCAAATTAAAACGTGTCCACTATTATTCATATTCTTATTCAAATTAAAACACCACAAAACAAATTAATTTGTATACATACAAATTAATAAGAATAAGTACATAAATATACGAATTAATATGAATATATTCCAATTAGTTTGATGCATACCGCAGAGTCTGCTAGAATTAGCAAGAATCTGTGCAATATTTTGCACTCAAGGGTCAATCCAGAAAGTGTTGTCAGGCTGAAGAAATGAGAATCTTGGATGTAGGTACACTTTGCATACATTTGTGTGAACATACACAATGCTCCCACATTAGCCAAAATTCATTCTTGCAATCAAGTACCCTTTGATTTCTGCCAGTAATATTCATATTAAAAATATTCTTATTCAATTCATATTGAACTGCTGAATATGTATATTATTCTTATTCTTATTCAAATTAAAATTGTGGTTGAATATTCATATTCTTATATATTCATATTAAAATTTAATTCGTATAGGCATCCCTGACCTTAGACACCTTGTTGATGATGCAGCATCCGATTTTCGTGCTTGTTGAGGCTTCCGCTTCACTTTCCAGGCCGCCGTTCCATTGAGAATCTCCTGAAAATTCAGAAATCGGGTGGTAGGCCCTTTTGTTGCCCCCTTTGTGCGAAGCAGTTTTCCTGAACAATCTTACCATCGTTCGACGTCTCTTGATTCAAGGAATTCCGTTCTGGCCATGCCCTTTCGATATTTCGAAATAAATATATTGAATTCATCGATGAGAAAATTGCGAGTTCCTTTTTCTTTTCCGTTCTTTTTTTCGCGCGCCGCGCGCACGACGGAGCACGTACTCCTAGGCGCAGCGAAGCGGAGCGCGCGCTCTAGGAGTACGTGCTCCGTCGTGCGCGCGGCGCGCGAATAAAGAACGGAAAAAGAAAAGAACTCGCAATTTTCTCATCGACGAATTCATATCTTATTTCGAAATATCGAAAGGGCATGGCCAGAACGGAATTCCTTGAATGCAAGAGACGTCGAACGACTGTAAGATTGTTCAGGAAAACTGCTTCGCCCAAAGGGGGCAAGAAAGGGCCTACGCACCCGATTTCTGAATTTTCAGGAGATTTTCCAATGGAACGGCGGCCTGGAAAGTGAAGCGGAAGCCTCAACAAGCACGAAAATCGGATGCTGCATCATCAACAAGGTGTCTAAGGTACATTTCCAGAGAAGCACTCTGCAACATTATTCTCCTTTCTATCTGAGTGCATAGTACGTATAGCCAGCCATTGCCAGCGCCACTGTATGTACACCTTGAAGCAGAAGGAACTGAGCACCAAGGAAAATACTTTGAAGCATCCGGTGCAAAGATTAGTACTGTCGTCTTAGTGTACGTACATAATACTATGTACGTACATACAGGTATACCTTACTATAACTACATATGCATGCATGCCAAAAGGAAAATAACTCAATTTATCACGTCGGGACGAGCATACTGTATATAACTTGTCGACTTTCCCCCGTGTCCGTTTTCCATCTTCGTCGCACGTCGCACGTCCTATTTTTTTGCATTTCCATATCATCGAGGCAAACACTTTTCGGCAAGTGTGTAAAACTAAACCGGAAACTAGAAAACCTGACCCCTCTTTGCACTTATACGTAGTTTCTCGTAAAGGTTGACAAAAATTGTATTCAAAACACTGATCTGGATCCTGACGTTGACGTTCTGTATGTGTACGTATACCACCTATGTACCTTTGCATACTTTTCCAAAGATCGATCGTTTGTTGAGTGGAAAAACGAGGCAGGCGTCGTTTTTCACTGCTGGATATCGCCATACTTGTTGAGGAGAAAATACATTGTTGCTCAATTATCAATTATTGTAATTTTTTCGGTTCATTAGACTAGAACAAGCAGTTTCAATCAACCCTAGCGGCTGAAAAACAAAACAGTTTGGCCCTCTGTTAGCCAGGATGGAACGAATTGTTAGCTCAAAATCAAAAGACAATGATGGCGCTATGTCATCTGGTACCGAAGGCAAAGAAGTGTTTTTGATTACCGGTGGTTCAGGTTTCTTATCTCAGCACCTGGTCAGAGAGATTCAGCAGCAGTTCACATCAGATGAAGTCAAGGAAATCCGACTTGTGGATCGAGAACCGTTCAAGAAATTTCTTGGTATTTGATGTGAACGAACACTGACCGCACGCACCCAGACACTATGTACGTATGTATGTCTATCCTACATGGTGTGTAATGTGTATGTACGTATGCATGCTAATGTACGTATGTACTGTATACCTACAGTGTTTGCAGACTACGATGAAAGAATTCCGATTCGTCCAGTGCGTGGCTGCTGCACCGATTTTGAGTTCACCAAGAAGACAATGCAAAATGTAACTGTTGTCTTTCACCTTTGCGCCAAACGGTACCATTTCGGACTGTACCAGAATCTTCAGGAATATCTTCGGGACAATGTGAAAAGTAATGCAAGTCTACCTACATAGTCTGGTACTATTGTATGTAAAATATACTGTTCGTATCGTATATGTACAGTAAATAGGCTTACACGCTGTACATACATATGTATTTACGACGTCCCATTAGTACTTTACGTACTTTGTACATACACTACGTACGTATACATACGTACCTTACGCGTACCAACCTACAATGTACCTTTATATACGTACTGTGTATTTATTTGTACATATAGTGCTCTTTTATACATACAGCAACTGAAGTTGTATTGGACGCGATGAAAGCGTGCGGTGTAAACCAGTTGGTTCATGTGAGCGATGCAATGGTGCACATCGGCTGGAACGATAATTGTATGATGGCCACTGAATCCAGATGTCTCCATGCTCCTCCATCGGGTGAATGGATGTTGGGCCCATATGGAAAGAGCAAACATCAATCTGAACAACTCATTCGAGAAGCCAGTGAGAGCGGTAGAGGAGGTACAGTACATACGTATGTGCGACATCATCTGTGTAAGTACATCTTGTACATACGTATAGTAAGCCTGCTTGCTTGCTTGCTTTATATTTTCAAAGTGTGGGAAACCAGGCAAACGCAATTGAACCAGGCAATACGATGAAATCGCAATCACCCTAGCGTATTAAGTAGTAAGTAGGTATAAGCAAAGAATTATGTGCGCCTTTATGTGTACGTACTACATACAGGCTTTATTCATTCATGCATTGTTCGTCCGACATTCCTGTATGGCGAAGGCGACACGACGTTGGTGCCCGAATCCCTGCGTTTGGCTCGTGCCAGTCCGGATGGCACTCTACCGCGTGTAGGAGATGGAAAGAACAAGCTGCAGCTGGTGTACGCAGGAAACTGCGCCGCCATGCTTGTTCGCTTAGCCAAGCGCATGCTCTCAAGCAATCACAGCTGCAACACCTCCACAACAGCTTCCGTGGAAGAGGAAATGAGCAACGGCGAGATATTCTTCTGCACGGACGGAAACGGGGTGACACTCATAAACTTCTACGACTATATTCGTCCATTTCTGTCCGCGGCCGACCTGTCCATCGCCACTACTCCAACTTACTCCTACGAATCGGCCATGCTGTACGCGAGCTTAGGCGGAAAAATCTGTCGGCTTCTTTCAACTGTGTCCGGACGACGCGTTGGCGCCGATTATTTTCCTACGTTGGAAATGGTGCGACTTGCGGGAGGCCTCAACTTCCTCTTCAACATGACCAAGGCCAGACTGATGCTCGCTTGGAAGCCGCCGTATTCTGCACAGGACGCTATGGAAAGCACAATCAAGTGGTGGACAAGGAAGAATCGTGATGAAAGTTGATCGTCATGCAGTAAATAGGCTGCTGTAGAAGGAGGAACTGTGTAAATTGCTGCCGGTGCCTTCCTCTGCGCTAAAACATCCTACTTATTGCTTATAAATAACACATCCAGAATTGAAACGTCCTGCTTATTTTAGCTTCCTTAATTTAATAATTTCGTCTGACCCCTTCCTGTTTAAAAATGGCTAGCACGTACCAGTCAGTGAAGCAGACTTGGACAAATTTTTGCTTACCTAGCTGGACAATGCTGGTGTTTACCCACATTTTTCGGTAGTTCCAAAAAAGAGCGGCTATTAGAGATCGGCATTACACATAGGTGACGGACAATTGCGCTAAGCTCAAAAACAAACCCCCAAAAGGACCGCGCATCCCTTTACGTACGCATGTAGTATATACTGTACGTACGTACAACTACGTAGTACTAGGGCCGACATTGTCTCTCATTTGTTGTCAAAAACTTTGCTCTGTCTCTCATTTGTTGTCAAAAACTTTGCTCTGACCTAATTTAGATCTCACTTTACGTTTACCCCCCACCGCAGTTCGCGTTTGTAGTGGCAACTATAGCAACTTGCGCATTATTGGACTTTCGACTCTTTTCTGTGATGAAATTTCAAAAGAGCGTGATCATCAAGAAAAACAGAATGGCGCATGCTGATCACAAGACGCGTTATACTATAGACGTACATAACAAACGAATGGACGCTGAACAAATGCTGTTCTGTATCAGCCGAGTGTTCTTTTGTCTGTATGTTGAGTCAGATCAGTTTTTTGCTGATAAGATCAATCGGAATACCGTAGTCAGACGATGCTGAACTCTTAATAGCAAGTTCGAGTAAAACGGAGTGCATTTTGCTTCATTGTGATTGGCTATGGCACCTATCAAACCACCTTTAATAGTGGCAATAACACTAGTAGGCCTGTCTCTGACAATTATTGCAGAGGGTAAGCAATATAAGGTATTATTATTCTGTTGGTTTACTGTACAGTATACTGCATGTAGACTGCGGTTCGTATTCTGTGCTGATGGTGTGTTCTTTCCTTTTTCCACAACTGTGCGACTATAGGTTTTTGATTGAAGGCAAAGACAAATTACATACCGTACAGAATTATGGTTCCGTAATCCCTACAGTAAGCTATCATATGCCAAAGGATCGGCTTTCCACGAAACGTTCATTTCGTTGGACCACAGTACATTGACAGACGTCTGCGTAATGCTGGACCTAACGCAGTGGTCCACGCACTAGAAAGTACGGCGCCGCTTGTACGTAGAGTTGCGAAAGCACGCAGATGACTTGGCTCACGTCCAAATCATGACAATGAGAAGGAAAGGAAGGAGAGAGGAAGGAACAACAAGACGAAACAAATAGGCCTTTGCAATTTACGCTTGCGAGCTTGTGCATTTGTGAACTGCCGTTATCCACCCATTTAGCGACTGTCCACGCAGCACCGTACTTTGTACATGTGGGTCCAGCATTACGCAGACGTCTGTCAATGTACTGTGGTCCAACGAAATGAAATTCTCCGGGTCGATACTATGAAGTAAATGAAACATATGTGTGCATTATACTGATACGACAGGTGAATATTTGCGTCCATGTTATTTCACTAACTGGGCGCAATACAGACCTGGTCGTGGCAAATATGTACCGGAAGATTACGAGCGCGGTCTCTGTACCCACATTCTGTTTGCATTCGGTACCATCGGAGAGGACTTCAAGGCAAAGTACGCAATATGACACTTTGTATGTCTACATGAAATATTCTGCATGTAATGTAAATGTAGTGATTATGCTTGTGTATGTAGTGCGACCAGCGATCGTTCATTACGCACTACGTAAGTGCTTTGTTTTGTCTGTAGAGCATTTGACCCAGCAGATCTGCCAAATTGGAGTGGCGCTGGCATGTATGCAAGGGTGAATAAGCTGAAAGAGAGCGATCCACACCTGAAAACATTGCTTTCGTATGGTGGATGGACCTTCGGAACACGGTAACATACTACATGCAGTACAGTACACGTACGTATAGTGTGTACATAGATGATAGACGAGAGCAGAACGCCATTGATTATGTGATATGCAGAATTTTCAAAGCATTGTCAAAAACGCATGCTGGTCGCAAAACATACATTGACACTTCCATAAAGCAAGTTCGAGATCATGGCTTTGATGGAATCGATATCGATTGGGAATATCCTGATCGATCGGACCTGAAGAATTTTGTCCTGCTGATGAAGGTGCACGCAGTAGTGTACAGCATAGGTACTGTCATGTCGTACAAATGCTTAATCTTCCTTCCAAATCAATTTTACAGAAGGTATCTGGTATCGTCTCTTTATTGCAGGAGTTTAGCATCGCCATTGCGAAAGAAGCCAAGTCCACTGGACAACCCCGGCTGCTGCTAACTGCAGCTGTGTCAGCAGCTCCCGAAAAAGTTGACAAAGGATACGACGTTCCTGAACTGGCAAAGTGTGTCCGGTTTTAGTTCATCACAGGCATTTCTGCATTTTAGTGATGATTGCCTGTATCGACTTGTATGTATTTTTTTAATGCGGCAGATACTTCGACTTCATTCTCATAATGAGCTATGATTTTCATGGCGGCTGGGAGAAGATCACAGGTCACAACGCTCCAATGTTCGCTCGATCTGACGAGTCACCAAAGTTCAAGCGATGGAATATTGTATGCTGTGCTGTGCAATATGCATGCATACACATCGACTGCAGTACATGCAGTACGTACAGTAGTATTAAGGGTTTTCCCAAACCCTTAAAATGGGCCGGACCCGCCGGCCGGCCGAAGGATTAGCGTGTTCCCAATGAACCAAAAAGGGCCGGCGGTCCGGACTTTTTCGTCCCAGCCCAAGACATCGGACGAAACGGACGAGCTTTTGTTTCCTCCTCTTGAGTGGTCATAAAGAGGATTAGAGTCAGCGTGGGGGAGAAGGAAGGAGAAGGAGAGAGGGAGAGGAGGGAGAAGATCCGATTTGCTCAAGAGGAAGGGGAAGGGCTTCGGCCAAGTTTTGTTCCTAATGTTTGGTCCGGCCCACTTATGTTTTGGTCCGTTCGGCCGGCCGCGAAAAAATCATTGGGAAAACCCTTACTGTAAACCCTCGTTTGTAGCCCCCCTCGAATATAGCCCCCCTCGTATATAGCCCCCCCCCCCCCCCCTAATCGGCTTCTAACATCATTTGCCCTCCTCTGTGGCCCCCTATTGCAGAAACGCGAAAAGCAACGGAAAACGTGTCTTTTTGCGCAGAAAAGAAGCAGGCATTTTCAGGGTGTTTCCATGCTGAGGAGGGGTGGTTTGCACTATCCTTTGGAACAGTTCTGAACATTTTACCTGTGGCACCTCTTCGACAGAAAATTTTTGATGACAAAAATTTCACAATATTTTGTGCTAAAAGCTGCAGGTCTGATTAGAGGAGGCTTGGAACACATGCAAAATGGCCGTCATAAATGCGTTCAGGAGGTCAAAAAACCTTACTTTGGGTGCCGGATGTAAATGCCCTCATATATTTGCCCCCGCTTGTATGTATAGCCCCCCCCTCATCACCCCCTAATCGGCGACTGACGTTATAAAATTGGTGAATGATCGTCTTTTTATCAAGGATTTCACATCACACTATTGGCTACAAGGAGGGGATACGGGAGAAGAGAATCATTGTCGGAATGGCGACTTATGGCAGAGGTTGGACAATACGTAACTGAACGAAGTAGAACTACATGTATTGCTCCCGG
>JASAMW010002419.1:0-15893 GCA_030247985.1 Epsilonema sp. ZAB3_2 | reverse complement strand
ATTGAGGCATTACCCCGATTTGTCAATGCAAATCACTCCAGCAGCCAAGCCAGATAATACCTCCTTCGCGGATTGTCTGAGGATTTCGAGATCGCGCCAACTCACTCAGGTATGTCCAAAACCTTCTCCACTTGACTGAACTGATTACTGGCAACATAATCACGTATCACCCTGAAGCAAACAGACCCTACCTACCTACATTACATGGGGCTATACAATCTGATACACCAGGAGGATAAGTTATAGGACAAAATTCATGTCTTGCAACGGTCCTGTTCTCACTGGGGATAGATGAGCTACCATTGGGATAAACACAAAATACTTTTGAACATCTCAGCCATTTGTGCAACATGGTCCCACAGCATCCAGGACTGTCGTCTAGGCCAATACGTATGTATGTACGTACCTTATGTAACGTACAGAAGCTTACTTACTTTTCGATTTCTAGTGCGGCTGCTTTTCGTTTTTCATACAGTTTATCTGTGGAGTTGGGAGTGCGAGCGGCCGGAGGGGCCCAGAAGATGCAGCAGTATCAGAAGACATATCTTCAATTGCTGCCTGAGCTGTCGTCGAAAGCACAGGCTGTACTGTGCCATAAACGGCCCACGGCTTTTAGCGCGCGCCAGCTGAACGAGACAAGTAAAAGCAAGGACGTCTATAGACAAAATCCACGGAAGTCCACGAAAAGTGGGTATGGGTATTTGCGAAAACGGGAACGGAACGGGGGCGGGGCAAGGACTCCTAGACCGCAGCCACGTACTACCACAAACCAGGACGACCAAGGGCTAAACCACGCAATGGACGCTATATTCCCATTCTCTTACGCCCCTGCGTACAAAAACACGTAGAAACTATAGAAAATCACCAGGTTTTTGATGTTTTCTGCTAAAACAATGAAGTGTAAACAAATTTATATTCATGTCAGTTTAGTATTCATACATTGGAAGGAATATCAGGTCAACCAATCACTATAGCATGATGTGCAGTACAGAATTGCATGAACAAAATGCTGGTTACAGCTTCATAGTCATGGTAGCTAATACTTTTTTCCATCATTCATCCCATTAGAAGTAAACCAGCCATATTTTCCCATCTAGAAGCACAACCATTGGTGCCAGAATTTGATGGGGTGCAGCTCACACACATCAGCAGTCCAAACTGGCATCAATGCATGTCAATGCAACTGGAATGCCTTTGGAATTGACAGCATGGAACACAATTGGTATGGAGAAGCACATGAGGAACTGGGCTAGCTTGGTGTATTGCCCAGTGTATGGCCCATATGCAATCACAGCCAGTGAGATGCACAGCATTACAACAAAAATAGCCTTAGCCATAGCAATAAATTTCTGCATGGGGGCAGGTTGGATTATTGTAGAGAAAGTAATGTGGTTTGCATAATGTAAAGCATTGTGTATAACCCACAGAACTCCATTCTACAGTACTTGTCACTGCTACTTTGATGATATTAGATGAAGAAGCAAATGACAAGTCAGGCTAGTTAGTGTATTGCCTGGTGTATAGTCCATATAGTATAGCCCAGTAGTGAGACAAAGGGTAATAAAATTCAAAATAGCCATTGACAATGTACTGTAGTTTTCTAAAATGGAGTTATGTTGGTTATACATATGCACTACATTATTTCAATATGGATAACCCCTCTGATGGAAAAAGAGCATGAATGCCTTTTGTTACTTCAACCTCTGCTTGCTATTTCTACTGTTGAGTGAGGTGCACTATCTTTGGTCTAGTGGATTGTACATAATGCATTACATTATGCAAGTCACATTACAGTCTCTACAATAACCCAACATGCTCACAGGCAGAAATTCATTGCTATGGCTCATGCCATTCTGTTTGTTGTAATGCTGTGCATCTCACTGGCTGTGATTGCATATGGGCCATACACTGGGCAATACACCAAGCTAGCCCAGTTCCTCATGTGCTTCTCCATACCAAGAGTGTTCCATGCTGTCAATTCCAAAGACATTCCAGTTGATAAAGATGTGACATGCTGTAGGTAGACAAAGCATGATGATATGCATGCATTGATGTCATTTTGGACTGCTGGTGTTGATGTATGTAAGCTGCACTCCATCAATTCTCTGGCACCAAAGGTTGTGCTTCTAGATGGGAAAATATGGCTGGTTTACTTCTAGTGGGATGAATGATGGTAAAAAGTATTAGCTACCATGACTATGAAGTTGTAACCAGCATTTTGTTCATGTAATTCTGTACTGCACATCATGCTAAAGTGATTGGTTGACCGTGATATTTCTTCCAATGTATGAATACTAAGCTGACATGGACATAAATTTGTTTACACTTCATTGTTATAGCAGAAAACATCAAAAACCTGGTGAATTTCTATAGTTTCTACGTGTTTTTGTACGCAGGGGCGTAGAGAATGGGAATATAGCGTCCATTGCGAGGTTTAGCACTGGTCCTCCTGGTAGGAGTACGTGGCTGCGGTCTAGGACTCCTTGGGCGGGGAAGCAGGGGTATTTGAGGGGAACGCGGGGACGGGGGCGGGGAATGTATTTGCAGGGAGCCATAGAAACCATAGCAATATGGGGTCCAAAATGTTCGTCATTTCAAGCCAAATCGAACGTTATCATTTTCAGAGTGATAGCTTCATGCTAGGATGAGATATTGACCTTCAAATATGCTGTGAGCGAAATGTGCACACATATGTACACAGTGTCAAAAAATATATAATTGCCTCAATATTTTCAGTTCTACCCTTGGTTCTACAAGAGTATGCAGAAACCAAACGACGAGTGTGACTAATGACCAAACCAACGCCCAGCTGAACCATTACTGATAAGTTAATAGTGATTAGATGATAAGACCTTATCAGTCATATCAGTGATAAGCCTTATCAGTTTTTCTCATGTGAATAAAGATGTGAAATAATTTGTGAGTTACATAAGCAAGGAAACTCAGAAAAAGTAACTTATCAGATGAAGCAGTGATAAGCCCTATTGATAAGAATTGATATGCCCGATTACTGGTAAGCTAGCACCCATAAAAGAATTGCTTTGCAGCTTCGCGCATTCTTATCCTGGAAATTGCAATAAATGCCATACTCATGTGCTTATCAGTAACAAAAAACTTGTGATAAAAAGTCACCATTGTGATAAGGACCTCTTACTCCAGACGGGATACGGTCACTTGGTAGCCGGTCACTTCGTTGCGGTCACTTCGTTGCGGCGGTGATCACTTCGTTACGAGAACTTTCGTTGCGGTCACTTCGTTGCGGTTTTTTTTGTTGCGGACATTTCGTTGCGGCCATCCTCTGGTCATTTCGTTGCGAGTACTTTCGTTGCCGTTCATTTCGTTGCAGGCTTAGGCTTAGGCTTAAGCTTAGGTAAATCTCGCAACGAAATGACCAGCAACGAAAGTTCTCGCAACCAAATGACCAGAGGACGGCCGCAACGAAATGTCCGCAACGAAAAAAACCGCAACGAAGTGACCGCAACGAAAGTTCTCGCAACGAAGTGACCGCGGCAACGAAAGGTCCGCAACGAAATGTCCGCAATGAAAAAAACCGCAACGAAGTGACCGCGAACCACTCCAGACACATTTTCTCAGTTGGTGCAAAGTGTGCACAAAGCAGAGAGGAAGAGCAAAATGATAGTTACTGCTGTGGTAAGGCTTATCAATGATAAGACTTGTTACAAGGGTGACTTTTCTTATCGCATTGCATCGCATCGCATCGCATTTTATTCGGATAGCCCAGGACCGAGCCGAAACCAACTGTACTCGCATCAGAAAGTAGCACATAAATTGGTACATAAGTACATACTACGTACTACAAAAGACACAATGGGTTATTCTTGGGCCTGGCCCTATACCTACCTAAACAAAATACATAGCGAAAATGAAACTATATAAATTTGCATAAATAACGATATCAAAGTATCAGAAGAATCACGCCACCAGGGCGATACGGCGTTTTACCAAATACGTACGTACATACGATACATAAACACGTACACTTGGTTACTTACGTACATAACAAAATACATAAAAAATGTGCTCATCGACGATAGCATCGAAGTACAAGTCCGGTACCATGATCGACAGCACGTATGTTGAGCGAGTTGAAGACGAAATTGGACGTGGCTTCATTAGGCTATTTCCGTTGGGCAGTAGTGGTGGAAAGGCAACACCAGTTTGAAGCTGGAAAACCTTGGTTGAGTGATAAAGAGCCAATTGCAAAGTCCATGTGATCATGAATTAAGCAGGAAAAGCTGAGTGCTGCATGCCAAAAAGCAGATCAGTCCATCTTGAACTCCAAACTTGGTATAGTTGTAGCTTGGCGACCACACTATAGTTGCCCTTGTTCTTCATTCAGACATGTGTCACCTCGGCAGCAGATAAAACTATTGCACAGTTGCATGTGCACAGCATGCAGAGAAAAGAGACATGACCACCTCACGTCAACAACAGCATCCCAAGCATCCCATCCCATCCCAGTTATCACAAGCTTTTTGTTACTGATAAGCACATGAGCACATGACTTGTGCAATTTCCAGAATAAGAATGGGCAAAGCTGCAAGGCAATTCTTATATAGGTGTTGTGCTAGCTTACCAGTGATCAGGCATATCAATTCTTATCAATAGGGCTTTCACTGCTTCATCTGATAAGTTACTTCTTCTGACTTTTCTTGCTATGTAACTCACAAATTATTTCACATCTTTATTCACATGAGAAAAACTGATAAGGCTTATCACTGATATGACTGATAAGGTCTTATCACCTAATCACTATCAACTTATCAGTAATGGTTCAGCTGGGTATGGGTGAGGTTCATTAGGACCAGTCTGGCTTGGTTCAAATTTAGCTTGTTGGCATGGGTTTGGGTTTGGGTTTTAGTCAGCAGGTTTGGGTTTGGGTATTAGTCACACTCGTCGTTTGGTTTCTGCATACTCTTAGTAGAACCAAGGGTAGAACTGAAATATTGAGGCAATTATATATTTTTGATAATGTGTACATATGTGTGCACATTCGCGCACAGCATATTTGAAGGTCAATATCTCATCCTAGCATGAAGCTATCACTCTGAAAATGATAACGTTCGATTCGGCTTGAAATGACGAACATTTTGGACCCCATATTGCTATGGTTTCTATGGCTCCCCGCAAATACATTCCCCGCCCCCGTCCCCGCGTTCCCCTCAAATACCCCTGCTTCCCCGCCCCCGTTCCCGTTCCCGTTCCCGCAAATACCCACACCCCACGAAAGTTCAATACTCACGGACTCCTAGACTGCGCACAACTCGGTTTCGGTTGGGTCTCCGTGTTTTCCGCGTCTGGAGTCCATACTTTTAGACGTCTATGCGGGACGGCGGCCATCTTGTTTTTCGTCTGCGGTGTGGACGTGCGTAGCGTTGGAAAATCAATCAACAAGAATGGAATTTGTGAATTTATGCACAAATAATAAGTGAAACTTCGGAGAACTCTTGCATAGCGTAAGCCGGAATTATTCTTTACAGTACCTACTTTTATCACTTCGAAAATGTAGCATTCATAAGTGCAACGCTTGTCGTGTTTTTGTTTCAGGCTTCGTGTCGTAACCAGCATTTTTGTGAAACGTGATGCGCCTCTGTGAAAACCATTGTCGTCCCACTGTAAGACTTATAGGTTTTGTCCACAACAACAGAGAATGAGCGAAATTTTTGACGGAATTTTCTTTATAATTCTGATCGGTGCCTTGTTGTCATGCTGGCCTCAAGCAGTAGGCATTAGCATGAACATGCAAGCAATCCACCTTGGACCCAACCAAATGATCTGGCAGTAAATTGTGTTCCATTAAGCCTGGTCCCTAAGCGAACGAAGATATGGTCGCGAACGCGCGCGTCGTCGTTTTTGTTTTTACTACGTACGTAACGTACCGTATCTTCGTTCGCTTCGGGACCACACTTAATGGAACACAAGTTACCGCAGATCGTTGGTTGGGTCCAAGGTGGATCCGCCTTTCCTGGGCCTAATTTTAACGACGACGTTCATTCTTTGTTGCGTTTGCTTCTCGATCTCATCTCATCTGTCATTCATCTGGTCATTCTCGTCTTTGTTTTGTTTTCACAACGCTTTTTTGTACGCAAAATCCGAAGCGTGAAACAAAAACACGACAAGCGTGCACTATGAATGCTACATGTTCGAAGATTGGTTTAATTCCGCTTCCTTGAAGAGTCTCCGAGTTTCCATTATTTGTGCATAAATTCACAAATTCCATCTTGTATGATTTCCCGCCGCCGCCGCGGGAGGCGCCGCCGCATAGGTAAAAGGGAGTCTAAGCGAAGACGGAGACCCGACGAGTTGTGGCAGTCTGGAGCGTGAATTTTCGTGGGGTGTGGGTAACGGGAAGCGGGAACGGGGGCGGGGAAGCAGGGGTATTTGAGGGGAACGCGGGCCCGGGGCCGGGCAATGTATTTGCAGGGAGCCATAGAAACCATAGCAATATGGGGTCCAAAATGTTCGTCATTTCAAGCCAAATCGAACGTTATCATTTTCAGAGTGATAGCTTCATGCTAGGATGAGATATTGACCTTCAAATATGCTGTGCGCGAATGTGCACACATATGTACACATTATCAAAAATATATAATTGCCTCAATATTTCAGTTCTACCCTTGGTTCTACTAAGAGTATGCAGAAACCAAACGACGAGTGTGACTAATACCCAAACCCAAACCTGCTGACTAAAACCCAAACCCAAACCCATGCCAACAAGCTAAATTTGAACCAAGCCAGACTGGTCCTAATGAACCTCACCCATACCCAGCTGAACCATTACTGATAAGTTGATAGTGATTAGGTGATAAGACCTTATCAGTCATATCAGTGATAAGCCTTATCAGTTTTTCTCATGTGAATAAAGATGTGAAATAATTTGTGAGTTACATAGCAAGAAAAGTCAGAAGAAGTAACTTATCAGATGAAGCAGTGAAAGCCCTATTGATAAGAATTGATATGCCTGATCACTGGTAAGCTAGCACAACACCTATATAAGAATTGCCTTGCAGCTTTGCCCATTCTTATCTGGAAATTGCACAAGTCATGTGCTCATGTGCTTATCAGTAACAAAAAGCTTGTGATAACTGGGATGGGATGGGATGTTGGGATGCTGTTGTTGACGTGAGGTGGTCATGTCTCTTTTCTCTGCATGCTGTGCACATGCAACTGTGCAATAGTTTTATCTGCTGCCGAGGTGACACATGTCTGAATGAAGAACAAGGGCAACTATAGTGTGGTCGCCAAGCTACAACTATACCAAGTTTGGAGTTCAAGATGGACTGATCTGCTTTTTGGCATGCAGCACTCAGCTTTTCCTGCTTAATTCATGATCACATGGACTTTGCAATTGGCTCTTTATCACTCAACCAAGGTTTTCCAGCTTCAAACTGGTGTTGCCTTTCCACCACTACTGCCCAACGGAAATAGCCTAATGAAGCCACGTCCAATTTCGTCTTCAACTCGCTCAACATACGTGCTGTCGATCATGGTACCGGACTTGTACTTCGATGCTATCGTCGATGAGCACATTTTTTATGTATTTTGTTATGTACGTAAGTAACCAAGTGTACGTGTTTATGTATCGTATGTACGTACGTATTTGGTAAAACGCCGTATCGCCCTGGTGGCGTGATTCTTCTGATACTTTGATATCGTTATTTATGCAAATTTATATAGTTTCATTTTCGCTATGTATTTTGTTTAGGTAGGTATAGGGCCAGGCCCAAGAATAACCCATTGTGTCTTTTGTAGTACGTAGTATGTACTTATGTACCAATTTATGTGCTACTTTCTGATGCGAGTACAGTTGGTTTCGGCTCGGTCCTGGGCTATCCGAATAAAATGCGATGCGATGCGATGCAATGCGATAAGAAAAGTCACCCTTGTAACAAGTCTTATCATTGATAAGCCTTACCACAGCAGTAACTATCATTTTGCTCTTCCTCTCTGCTTTGTGCACACTTTGCACCAACTGAGAAAATGTGTCTGGAGTGGTTCGCGGTCACTTCGTTGCGGTTTTTTTCATTGCGGACATTTCGTTGCGGACCTTTCGTTGCCGCGGTCACTTCGTTGCGAGAACTTTCGTTGCGGTCACTTCGTTGCGGTTTTTTTCGTTGCGGACATTTCGTTGCGGCCGTCCTCTGGTCATTTGGTTGCGAGAACTTTCGTTGCTGGTCATTTCGTTGCGAGATTTACCTAAGCTTAAGCCTAAGCCTAAGCCTGCAACGAAATGAACGGCAACGAAAGTACTCGCAACGAAATGACCAGAGGATGGCCGCAACGAAATGTCCGCAACAAAAAAAACCGCAACGAAGTGACCGCAACGAAAGTTCTCGTAACGAAGTGATCACCGCCGCAACGAAGTGACCGCAACGAAGTGACCGGCTACCAAGTGACCGTATCCCGTCTGGAGTAAGAGGTCCTTATCACAATGGTGACTTTTTATCACAAGTTTTTTGTTACTGATAAGCACATGAGTATGGCATTTATTGCAATTTCCAGGATAAGAATGCGCGAAGCTGCAAAGCAATTCTTTTATGGGTGCTAGCTTACCAGTAATCGGGCATATCAATTCTTATCAATAGGGCTTATCACTGCTTCATCTGATAAGTTACTTTTTCTGAGTTTCCTTGCTATGTAACTCACAAATTATTTCACATCTTTATTCACATGAGAAAAACTGATAAGGCTTATCACTGATATGACTGATAAGGTCTTATCATCTAATCACTATTAACTTATCAGTAATGGTTCAGCTGGGCGTTGGTTTGGTCATTAGTCACACTCGTCGTTTGGTTTCTGCATACTCTTGTAGAACCAAGGGTAGAACTGAAATATTGAGGCAATTATATATTTTTGACACTGTGTACATATGTGTGCACATTTCGCTCACAGCATATTTGAAGGTCAATATCTCATCCTAGCATGAAGCTATCACTCTGAAAATGATAACGTTCGATTTGGCTTGAAATGACGAACATTTTGGACCCCATATTGCTATGGTTTCTATGGCTCCCTGCAAATACATTCCCCGCCCCCGTCCCCGCGTTCCCCTCAAATACCCCTGCTTCCCCGCCCAAGGAGTCCTAGACCGCAGCCACGTACTCCTACCAGGAGGACCAGTGCTAAACCTCGCAATGGACGCTATATTCCCATTCTCTACGCCCCTGCGTACAAAAACACGTAGAAACTATAGAAATTCACCAGGTTTTTGATGTTTTCTGCTATAACAATGAAGTGTAAACAAATTTATGTCCATGTCAGCTTAGTATTCATACATTGGAAGAAATATCACGGTCAACCAATCACTTTAGCATGATGTGCAGTACAGAATTACATCAACAAAATGCTGGTTACAGCTTCATAGTCATGGTAGCTAATACTTTTTACCATCATTCATCCCACTAGAAGTAAACCAGCCATATTTTCCCATCTTGAAGCACAACCATTGGTGCCAGAGAATTGATGGAGTGCAGCTTACATACATCAACACCAGCAGTCCAAAATGGCATCAATGCATGCATGTCATCATGCTTTGTCTACCTACAGCATGTCACATCTTTATCAACTGGAATGTCTTTGGAATTGACAGCATGGAACACTCTTGGTATGGAGAAGCACATGAGGAACTGGGCTAGCTTGGTGTATTGCCCAGTGTATGTATGGCCCATATGCAATCACAGCCAGTGAGATGCACAGCATTACAACAAACAGAATGGCATGAGCCATAGCAATGAATTTCTGCCTGTGAGCATGTTGGGTTATTGTAGAGACTGTAATGTGACTTGCATAATGTAATGCATTATGTACAATCCACTAGACCAAGGATAGTGCACCTCACTCAACAGTAGAAATAGCAAGCAGAGGTTGAAGTAACAAAAGGCATTCATGCTCTTTTTCCATCAGAGGGGTTATCCATATTGAAATAATGTAGTGCATATGTATAACCAACATAACTCCATTTTAGAAAACTACAGTACATTGTCAATGGCTATTTTGAATTTTATTACCCTTTGTCTCACTACTGGGCTATACTATATGGACTATACACCAGGCAATACACTAACTAGCCTGACTTGTCATTTGCTTCTTCATCTAATATCATCAAAGTAGCAGTGACAAGTACTGTAGAATGGAGTTCTGTGGGTTATACACAATGCTTTACATTATGCAAACCACATTACTTTCTCTACAATAATCCAACCTGCCCCCATGCAGAAATTTATTGCTATGGCTAAGGCTATTTTTGTTGCAATGCTGTGCATCTCACTGGCTGTGATTGCATATGGGCCATACACTGGGCAATACACCAAGCTAGCCCAGTTCCTCATGTGCTTCTCCATACCAATTGTGTTCCATGCTGTCAATTCCAAAGGCATTCCAGTTGCATTGACATGCATTGATGCCAGTTTGGACTGCTGATGTGTGTGAGCTGCACCCCATCAATTCTCTGGCACCAATGGTTGTGCTTCTAGATGGGAAAATATGGCTGGTTTACTTCTAATGGGATGAATGATGGTAAAAAGTATTAGCTACCATGACTATGAAGCTGTAACCAGCATTTTGTTCATGCAATTCTGTACTGCACATCATGCTAAAGTGATTGGTTGACCGTGATATTCCTTCCAATGTATGAATACTAAACTGACATGAATATAAATTTGTTTACACTTCATTGTTTTAGCAGAAAACATCAAAAACCTGGTGATTTTCTATAGTTTCTACGTGTTTTTGTATGCAGGGGCGTAAGAGAATGGGAATATAGCGTCCATTGCGTGGTTTAGCCCTTGGTCGTCCTGGTTTGTGGTAGTAGTAGTACGCGGTCTAGGAGTCCTTGCCCCGCCCCCGTTCCCGTTCCCGTTTTCGCAAATACCCATACCCACTTTTCGTGGACTTCCGTGGATTTTGTCTATAGACGTCCTTGCTTTGACCTCGTCTCGTTCAGCTGGCGCGCGCTAAAAGCCGTGGGCCGTTTATGGTACAGTACAGCCTGTGCTTTCGACGACAGCTCAGGCAGCAATTGAAGATATGTCTTCTGATACTGCTGCATCTTCTGGGCCTCTTTCGGCCGCTTGTATTCGTACTCTCACAGATAAACTGTATGAAAAACGAAAAGCAGCCGCACTAGAAATCGAAAAGTAAGTAAGCTTCTGTACGTTACATAAGGTACGTACATACATACGTATTGGCCTAGACGACAGTCCTGGATGCTGTGGGACCATGTTGCACAAATGGCTGAGATGTTCAAAAGTATTTTGTGTTTATCCCAATGTAGTCTATCTATCCCCAGTGTATAGTATAACTCGTCGCAAGACATGAATTTTGTCCTATAACTTATCCTCCTGGTGTATTGTATTGTATAGCCCCATGTAATGTAGGTAGGTAGGGTCTGTTTGCTTCAGGGTGATACGTGATTATGTTGCCAGTAATCAGTTCAGTCAAGTGGAGAAGGTTTTGGACATACTGAGTGAGTTGGCGCGATCTCAAAATCCTCACAATCGCAAAGGAGGACTAATTGGCTTGGCTGCTGCAGCCATTGCACTTACAAATCGGGTAATGCCTCAATATATTACTGATAAACACCGCTCCTATTATCGTGTATTGACCAGTTGCGCTGAATATTTTGTGTGTATTGAGCTGACCCATCTGATTTACACTTATCTTCATACAATTTTTGATCGCTGACCTTGCCAGGAGCGTTCAAAATTGCACTGAAAATTAGTGTAAAACAGTGATCAGTGTAAATCAACTCCCGACCACCCAAAAATTGTCAGTGCAAGCGGTGAATACCAAAACGTCATCAGTAGTCTCCTTTCGGTAGACCTTTGCCTGTGCAATATGCGCACATACGTTTAGTGTATCTCATGGTACACGTTTTTGCTGTATTTCAGTACACAGGAAAGTACACGCACCAGTTGATATTGCCTGTACTTGAGTGTTTTAATGATACGGACTCCAGAGTGCGTTATTTTGCATGCGAGGTGAGTGCTTCTCTTAGCTTCCAACCTCAACGCATTCTCTGTCACACCGTGAATGCCTGCCTTTTGTACTGTATACATACATAGGCTTACATTTGCTGTGTTGTTGTTTTTAGGCTTTGTACAATATTCTGAAGGTTGCACGAGAGAGCGCTATTCCGCACTTCAGTGCTCTTTTTGACGTACTTTGCCGGGTATGCGTCGATTGATTCGGCAATTGCATTATGCCTTCGCGGATTTCCTATACGAACGAATAATGGAAGGTGACGTGATGTATCTCACATGGTGTGACTTTTAGTTGTCATCGGACACGGATCAGAATGTGAGGAATGGTAGCGAGTTGTTAGACCGGCTGCTCAAAGATATTGTGACGAGTAGCAAAAGTTTCCAAGTGTCTGAGTTTATGCTTTTGCTTCGAGAAAGAATTCACACCAAGAACAGCAGTGCTCGCCGATTTCTAGTCTCATGGGTGAGAAGGCCTTCTTGATTGCATGCAGCTACTACTTTGTTCAGTACGCAGTACATCCAGTTTATACTATCATGCCCTTTATATCAAGCGTACATTTGTGCACGTGTATACAATGTTGGTGAATTGTATGTTTCAGTTGAATGCCTTGTACACGGTCCCGGAAATCAGGCTGTTGCCGTTTTTACCCGAAATATTGGACGGATTGTTTCAATTTCTATCTGATCCGATTCAGACCAATCGAGAAATGTGAGAAGAAAGAACTTCGCTTTTGATGTTTGTGTAGTCCTTATGAGAATAAGTTTTTACAGCTAGCTACCCAATGTACCTACTCCTCACAGCTCACAACCGGTTGCTCAAATGAGCGCGACCGTTGTCAACAGCACATACATACTATACACCTTTTCAGTGCATCTTTGATCGGTTAGGGGGAAGGGAAAAATGCACTGACAAAGTGTAACACTGAGGGGTCAGTTCGCCACCGCCCATAATTCTTACCGCAACTAGTCTATAGGCCATTCGCCTGTACTATTTTGTGTTTCGCAGGTGTGAAACAGTTCTGGGTCAATTTCTTGCCAGTGTGAAGAAAGAACCAGAGGAAGTTGACTTATTGCGCATGGTCAATGTGCTCATTGTACACGCCCAGTCCAAGGGTATTTGTTTTGTTCAAATGCATCATTTGACTCAGCATCTATTGCCTATTATTTTGTGCATATTCATCACGGTTTTCTGTGCTGTTGTAGATGAGGTAGTGCAGCGCACTGCCTTGGTTTGGATGCGCGAATTTTTGCAGATCGGTGGTGTTCAGTTGTTGATGTATGCTTCTGGCTACATTTTGGCAATATTGCCTTGCTTATCCTACAGAGACGAACATCAAAGAGGTTAGTTACTCTTCACTTTATGTGATCACTTATAGTCCGTCCGGCGAGATTTGTCCCAACAATAGGTAGGCGTTTGCCTGTGCTGCGAAAAATAGAACTCATTCGCGGATTTTTCTCCATTTGTCATCTGCAAGCGTATACATGTAAATTACGCAGTGCGGACTAAAGCGCAAGGACAACTCGTTGGGTATGGACCATAGTTTGTACCACTGTATCCTTTGTTTGTTTGCAGAGATTCATGACGTAGCGAAACAAGTAAATTTTTCGTTGATGAATGTGATGATGAAGATTCCCGATGATGCGACGGAAATAGAAAAGTAAAGCGCCCACTGACTGTACGCATACTGTTATGCGAATCGTGATATGTACTTGGATGGATGTTGAGGAACCTCCGTTTGGAGTCGATGGTAGATGTGTTGCGTGGCCACTTGAGTTATGACGCTGTGCAGACGCGAGTAGCTGCTCTCAAATGGATCCATAAACTCAACGAGAAAATACCCGACAAAGTAAAATACATACCTACATCCAACTCCGCTTCAGTAAAGCCTACTGTAGGTTGGGGCATGCTGTAGCTGTGTGTTGTGGCAGGTGTTTCCTCATATGGAGAATCTGTTTCCAATGTTGTTGAAGATGCTGACGGATCCTTCGGATGAGGTACAAATGCATGTGTATTAGGTACCACACTCCTTGACTACACTTTTGTTATTACTTTGGTATTATGTGCGTACGTAACAGTACATTGAACTGCAGAACGTAGGGTACTGTGGGGTAAAGCCGGACGCGGGGGTAAACCCGGACTCCTAGTATATCTCAGCAACCTTATGACCGATTGAGACAAGTATTCTAGCAATCGAGTTCTTGAACTCTCCTCATTCAAATGAGCTACCATACGTTCATCATTTGCTGAAGCGGGATGTTCAGAAAAAGCTTAGGTGTCCGGGTTTACCCCGTAGTACCCTATAGCGAAGTATGCAGGTGTCTCAAAATAGGTGAAGCGGATAACGTATTTATTGCGTGCATTGCATGCATTGCTCGGGTCGGCTAATATGGATACGTATATTGTATGTGCAGACATATGTTTCGTTATTGGCCTGATAGGTGGTGCTACTAGATCTGGAGGTGCTTTCTGACGTGTGTGGAGACAAGGGCGTAGGCTCTCGTCAGCAGCTGACTCTGGCATCCCTCTCCCTTTCGCCTGCGTCTCTCGAGTCACTATCAGGCATCTCCCCCTATTTTGTCAAGTTCGTCATTCGTCTGCTGGACATGTTTAGAAGAGAGCCGCCCCTTCTCCAAGAGAGAGGCTCCTTCATTATTCGGTACGTATCTGCATTTAGGGTACAATGGGGTAAACAAACCCGGCCACCTAAGTTTTTGGGCTGCTTATCTCAGCAACCCCAATGGACCGATTGAGACAAGTATGATATCAATCGATTCCTTGAACTCTCCTCTTTCAAATGAGCTATTTATTTGATTCATCATTTGCTGAAACAGCAAGTGAAATGGAGCTTAGGTGGCCGTGTTTACCCCACCGTACCCTATCTCAGAAAACTGCATCTTTGTTGATGTTGTGATTTAATTGTTTGTCCAGGCAGTTGTGCCTATTGTTGAAACCGGAGGAAATTTTTCGAACTCTCGCCGTTCTGTTGTGCGACGAATCAGATACGATCTTCGTGTCGTCGATGGTACAAACGCTGAACGCTATCCTACTCACTTCCACTGAGCTCTTCCAACTCAGGAGTAATCTGAAGGCTATGGAGAGCAAGGTATGCACTCATGTGGTAACTGGCAACTGGCAATATGAAAATGTTCATGAATAGCTGAATGCATGCCCTGATAACTATTATGGGATGCGTGTGGTTTGTGTTTGTTACAGCAGTCGAAAGAGTTATTCGTCTGTCTTTACAAGTGCTGGTCTAATCAGCCAGTGGCTTTGGTTGCTTTGTGTCTGTTGGCTCAATGCTACGCTCATGCGGCGCAACTCATTCACTACTTGTGAGTAGTAGGGTACTATGGGGTAAACCCGGACACCTAAGCTTTTCTGGACTTGCCGCTTCAGCAAATAATGAACATGGTAGCTCATTTGAAAGAGGAGAGTTCAAGGAATCGGTCCGGGTTTACCCCACAGTACCCTAAGTAGTAGCTTTATGCAGGTCCACTTGCCGGACGGGATACGACGATACGATCCTGCTGTCCTGTGTATGTAGTTTGCTACTACTGTGTACTGTACGTAGTAGGAATCCTTGAGCATGCATAAATGTGCATTGCTTGCTTCTGTGTTGCAGCTCTGAACTAGAGATTACCGTGGAATTTTTGGTGGAAATCGATAAGTTTATCCAGTTGTTGGAGTCGCCCATCTTCGCATGTAAGGCGTACTGGCTTGCAAAGTAGCGTGGAGGAGGTAGGTCGTACGTACCTGCATTAGGTTCAGGCATCGCATGCTACAGGTACCGTTCAGCCGTGTTACACCGCTTACAGTACTGTATTTACTGGGTGCATTGCCCCTTATATTTAGTATGTACTATAGGGTACCTGAAGCTAGCCGTGTAT
>JASAMW010002418.1:0-17564 GCA_030247985.1 Epsilonema sp. ZAB3_2 | reverse complement strand
GGTGAAAGTAGGCGATAAGGAGATGTGGGTTTACACCCCCCAACAGATGCAAGAAACCATTGCTGACTTGGATTATTGCAGAAATGTGGAAGCAGCTGCATTGGTAACCGAATAATGTGATGTACGCGGCACGATGTTTGCTTTTTAAACTTCTTACTCCAGTGCCGTCATTAAGACTCGTTCATATCGGGGAGGTATGCGTTCATTGCGTTGGGTGCACGTCATGTACTGTACACGCTCTGATTGTCCATGGCTAGACGTATGCAAGTGCATAATGGACAGCCATGTCAGGCGTACCCCAAGCGCATTTTCCCTAGAGATGCCGCGATATCAGAACTGTGACAAAATCGATATCTATATCGATACTACCTTTTGTAAAATGACCGATATCGAGATCGAGATCGATATTTCAAACTTTTGGAAATTCGATACGATATCGATATCTAAAATTTTCAAAGGGTCGATATCGATATCGATATTTTGGGCAGAATATCGACTCGATATCGAGATCGATATCGATATTTTGAAAATGGTTAAAATAGATCAAAATTTCTTCACAGCGTACCAATAAAGCTGTTGTACACTATGCGAAGGTAGCTCTAAGTAATAAAGAAGCTTTTTCAGCTAATTCACAATCAATTTTTCAAGTTTGGCAATCAAAGACAACTAACTGATGACCACAAAAATCACCTCAAAAACACTGAATCACCTCAAAAACGCTGTTTTTAGCGCAAAAACACTTGATTTCCCTTGCTTTTTGTGGTTCACAATAGGGGGTTCTACACGAAAGCAAATGACATTAGTGGCTGATTTGGGGCTATACATGAGGGGGCTATATACGGAACATTACAGTACCACATCACCACCACAACCTGTCAAGGGTAGTACATGCATGTACTTGGGTGGCAGAAAATTTTCACTGAATCATAGGTGGTGCGAGCAAATTTTTGGCCAAAAAAGGCGCTGCAAGGGCATCAAAATTTCGATATTTTTGAGCAAAAAATGGTCGATATCGATATCGATATCGATATTTTATTTTTGCCAAATTTCGATACAATATCGATATCGATATTGCTGTTTGAAAAAAGGCCGATATCGAGATCGATATCGATATTTCCAAAATTTAGAAATTCGATACGATATCGATATCGATACCAGAAAAAATTTCGATATATCGACTAATTCGATATCGATATCGATATATCGCGGCATCTCTAATTTCCCTTCAATGAATGAGCCTTCTGCTTTGGTTGGCTACAAGCAGCGAGCGATGGACTTTGTTGGACGTTTCAGGGACGTTCCCCAAGTGCCTACATTGGCTCTCCGCTCATAGGCGACTCACTGATCAGGCCCGAAGAAGCTCGCCAATACGCCAAGCGTTGCGCAGGGCGACCCGGCCATACTGTGGAGAAGAGAGAGATCGTAGACGATGAAAGGCGACTCTGGCCAGCGTCTACCATTTACTACACGATAGAGGCGAGTGTATCCCAGGCTCTGAAGGACTTGATCAGTGAATCCCTGGCCATACTGCAGTCCCACACGTGTCTCAAGTATGTCAGTTTCCCAGACGGACAGTCGGCTCCAGAGCCTGCCGCATCCACTGGCTGGCTCCGATTTCGAGATGAAACTCCAGGGTAAAGCCATCGCATTTCCGCTCTCCACGTTATGTGTGTACTATGTACACGAATGCAGGCTACGTGAGAGGCATTCGCGTTTGTTTGTTTACTGCAGGTGTTACGGTAACATTGGTTATGCGCCCGGACTTGTCAACGTGAATATGCGCGAAGGAGAATGCAACAACGTGAGTTGCTTGCACATATAACTAATTTTTGTTCACTGAGGTGGAGCGTTTTGCTGGTCAAGATGACAGACAATGATGTCTCTAATTTCTACTGTTCTCTTTTACTGCAATATTTCGTGTATAGCCTCCTGTCTTGTGGCTATAGCATGTGATCGGTAAGCACTAGGCGGGCTAGTATTTTTTCCGAGAGGGGCAAAACAAAATGAGGTTATGTTACGAAACATGCATTGTGCATTCTAACCAAAGTGTGAGTTTTTTGAGACCTGAACGGCTTGTTGTTTTCTGGTTATATTTATTTTGCCTGTTTCTTTCGCAAACTTGTACTACAGCAGATTAAAACGAGCTGGTAAATACAAGGAGTATTGCGAGGGGCAATACACGAAACATTACAGTAATACTACTATTTTTAGGTGATGGTGGTGCTGCACGAAGTTATGCACACATTGGGAGTTTTTCATGAACAGTCGCGAACCGACAGAGACACTTATGTCACCATCAATATGGGAAATGTGCAAACTGGGAAGACAAGCAACTTCGACAAATGCGACAGGTAAAATTTAATTACTACTGACTAGTCCGTATTCCGTACTTGATACCTACGTCTTCCAAGGTGACCATGATTTTTCTTCGTGTGGTCATATTCATGTAATATTTTCAGCGGAGTAGTCACGTGCAGAACACCAGACTATCCCTATGACTTTGGATCAATCATGCATTACGGGCAATCGGTAAATCGGTTTACGCACGCCCACAAACAAACAATGCACCACAATTTTATTGCGTATACTTATATTTAAAGGCAGCAGGCAAGTAGTTTTGCACCACCTTTCATATAAATCGATTCCTTGAACTCTCCTCTTTCAAATGAGCTACATATTTTTGGTGTCCTCGACATTGTTGACTGAAACAGCAAGTTCAAAGGAGCTTATTAAAAAATAGGTGGCCGGGTGTACCCCAATTGCCGGGTTACCCCACCCTATTTGTTTTTGCGTGCTTTTGTAGTTTTTTCTCAAGACGACCTTAACAGATCCACCCGACGTCACCATTCAGGCCAAGGACGCTGAATTTCAGCCAGTAATAGGTTACCAAAATCTGCCCGTGCCATTTTACGACATGAAGGCCATCAATACGGTGTACTGCAAAGTGGGTACCTCATCAGCGGCTGTTGTTGCTTCGCCTGATAACCCATGTATCGGCGTGGCGAACCCTTGCAAAAACGATGGCTATCTGAATCCATCTGTCTCTTCTTGCGATCAATGCTTGTGCCCAGAGCCATATGATCCCGCAGGAAACTGTGAAACAAGATTTCCAGGAAGCCGTATGTTTGCCTCTTTGGTTCGTTCATTCTTGGTCGATTTATTGGAGCCATGGAGGTGAGCCAAAAGTATTTTCTGCTTGTAGCGTCCAGCTGTGGGGAAGATGTGACTATGGCAGCGGGAGAAACTAAATCTATTTATGTTGCTCAGGACGGATTCACTGCAGATGCTACTTGCGTTTGGCTTATTACTGTAAGAATAAGTACAACTCGTACACCTTGAAGTAGGGTGGATACGAAACGATTTGACCATAGTGAATGTGTGGATCATTACTTGTCGCTTCTTTTTTTCACACTTTTAGTGTCCAGAGGGAACCAAAGTCCAATATTCCTTTCCCGTATTTGAACTTATTCAGTTCTCTACAGCTTCAGGGAAAAGTAGAACATGTGCCAGTCACTTTGTAGAAATACGGAAGGACAATCTGTTTGTAACCGGTCCAAGGTAAGCCATCAGTGCGTGCATAAATGCTGCTGCAGAAAAACGACTTTTCCAGATTCTGCGGCGAGACAGAGCCATTGACCAAGCCCCAACCTGGTGAGTCCAAGACCAACACTCTGATCTTCCTGTTGCGAGATGCACATAAAGTATACAACCCACAAGGATGGGAAAATGTGGAGGCGGAAGTTAGCTGCACCACTCTTGCTACCACTACCACTACTACAACCACTAGCACAACAACAACAACAACAACAACAACTACTACTACTACTACTACTACTACTACTACTACTACTACTACTACTACCCCTACTACTACTACTACTACCCCTACTACTACTACTACTACTACCACTACTACTACTACTACTACTACTACTACTACTACTACTACTACTACTACTACTACTACTACATCAACAAGCACGTCAACCAGTACCACAAGCACAAGTACCACAACTACTACTGCTGCTACTACTACATCAACAAGCACGTCAACCAGTACCACAAGCACAAGTACTACTACTACTACTACTACTACTACTACTACTACTACTACTACTACTACTACATCAACAAGCACGTCAACCAGTACCACAAGCACAAGTACCACAACTACTACTGCTACTACTACAACATCAACAAGCACGTCAACCAGTACAACAAGCACAAGTACTACTACTACTACTACTACTACTACTACTACTACTACTACTACTACTACTACTACTACTACAACTACAACAACAACAACTACTACTACTACAACAACAACAACAACAACAACAACAACAACTACTACTACTACTACTACTACTACTACTACTACTACTACTACTACTACTACTACATCAACAAGCACATCAACCAGTACCACAAGCACAAGTACCACAACTACTACTGCTGCTACTACTACATCAACAAGCACGTCAACCAGTACCACAAGCACAAGTACCACAACTATTACTACTACATCAACAAGCACATCAACCAGTAAGACAAGCACAAGTACCACAACTACTACTGCTGCTACTACTACTACATCAACAAGCACAAGTACCACAAGCACAAGTACCGCAACAACAACAACAACAACAACAACAACAACAACAACAACAACTACTACTACTACTACTACTACTACTACTACTACTACTACTACTACTACATCAACAAGCACATCAACCAGTACCACAAGCACAAGTACCACAACTACTACTGCTGCTACTACTACATCAACAAGCACAAGTACCACAAGCACAAGTACCACAACAAGAACAACAACAACAACAACAACAACAACTACTACTACTACTACTACATCAACAAGCACGTCAACCAGTACCAAAAGCACAAGTACCACAACTACTACTGCTGCTACTACTACATCAACAAGCACATCAACCAGTACCACAAGCACAAGTACCACAACAACAACAACAATATCTACAACAACAACAACAACAACAACAACTACTACTACTACTACTACTACTACTACTACTACTACTACTACTACTACTACTACTACTACTACTACATCAACAAGCACATCTACTACAAGCACAAGTACCACAACTACTACTCCTGCTACTACTACATCAACAAGCACAAGTACCACAAGCACAAGTACTACTACTACTACTACTACTACTACTACTACTACTACTACTACTACTACTACTACTACTACTACTACTACTACCACATCAACAAGCACATCAACCAGTACCACAACTACTACTGCTGCTACTACTACATCAACAAGCACAAGTACCACAACTACTACTGCTGCTACTACTACATCAACAAGCACAAGTACCACAAGTACTACTACTACTACTACTACTACTACTACTACAACTACTACTACTACTACTACTACTACTACTACTACTACTACTACCACATCAACAAGCACATCAACCAGTACCACAACTACTACTGCTGCTACTACTACATCAACAAGCACAAGTACCACTACTACTACTACTACTACTACTACTACTACTACTACTACTACTACTACTACTACTACTACTACTACTACTACTACTACTACTACATCAACAAGCAC
Source organism: Epsilonema sp. ZAB3_2 (assembly GCA_030247985.1). NCBI lineage: Eukaryota > Metazoa > Nematoda > Chromadorea > Desmodorida > Epsilonematidae > Epsilonema > Epsilonema sp. ZAB3_2. Next base: position 11,932 of record JASAMW010002418.1, on the reverse strand, counting down.
ATCAACCAGTACCACAAGCACAAGTACTACAACTACTACTGCTGCTACTACTACATCAACAAGCACAAGTACCACTACTACTACTACTACTACTACTACTACTACTACTACTACTACTACTACTACTACTACTACTACTACTACTACTACTACTACTACTACTACTACTACTACATCAACAAGCACGTCAACCAGTACCACAAGCACAAGTACCACAACTACTACCAGCAGTAGTGCAAGCACAAGTACAACAACAACAACAACAACAACAACAACAACAACAACAACAACAACAACAACAAGCACATCAACTAGCACAACTACTATTACAACTTCTACCAGCACAACCTCCACTTCAACCACCAGTACAACAACAACAACTACATCAACAACAACAACAACAACAACAACTACTACTACTACTACTACTACTACTACTACTACTACTACTACTACTACTACTACTACATCAACAAGCACGTCAACCAGTACCAAAAGCACAAGTACCACAACTACTTCCAGTAGAAGTACTAGCACGAGTACGACAACAACTACAAGTACAACTTCCACTACTACTACTACTTCAAGCAGTATATCTTCAACATCTACTACAACTGGTACCACTGCTAAAAGTAAGTACTTCAGCATCCTCACCCTGCGCAATATTTACATCTACCACTACAACGTCAAGAAGCATGCATACACACAATGAGTTGCAGCTTCAAAGTTAGTTTTCAATAAAAACAAAAGTTTTTTGGTATTCAAGGTACAACCACAACCACCACCACTACTACCGCCACTACAACCACCACTACTACTATTACCACCACCACTACTTCTACAACAACGACAACAACGACAATGACAACGACAAAGACAACGACAATGATAACAATAACAACAACAACAGCAACAACAACTTCTTGTAGTGTTTGCACTGACTCACCCACAGAAAATTGTGCAGCTCTATCTCAATCGCAGTGCTTAGCAAATCCAACTAATTTGCTATCTTGTCCACTCACCTGTGGAAACTGTGATGGTAACCTTTTGAAATTCATTACAGAGGGACTCGCATAAAAAAAGTTGTTGTCGTGAAATAAAAATAAATCGTCAGAATATATGCAATTTTTAATGACAAATTTAAAAATAAAAAGAAAATTTTAAAAATCCCTTAACAGTCGGTTTTTACACGCATTTCAAGGTTTGAAGGCCCCTTAGACCTTAAAAACGCCCGATACTTAACTTTTTAACCCCACTGTCAGATTCCCCATTAAATTTGCTACAAAACCATACTTCTTTTTCCCTAGAGGTGGACCACGTATACATCAAAGTAGTCCAAAAGCAACCACAGGTTTGCCCTTTTGGCTACTGTTCCAGAACATCAGCTTATACTGATTGTATGAGAAAAAAGCTGGACTTGCAGTCAGTTTTTTGCCACATAACATATAGTGACCCATCTCTGATGAAGAACACATGAATGGTTTTGTAGCAAATTTAATGGGGAATCTGATTGTGGGGTTAAGAAGTTGCATATCGGACGTTTTTAAGGTCTAAGGGGCCTCCAAAACCTTCAAATGCATGTAAAAACCGACTGTTAAGGAATTTTTAAAATTTTCTTTTTATTTTTATATTGTCATTAAAAATTGCATATATTCTGACTATTTGTTTTTTATTTCGCGACAACAACTTTTTTATGCGAGTCCCTCTTTAACCCAGTTTGAATTGCAATAATTAGCGTTTTCTGTGCCTACATCTTGCGGTACTTTCAGGCTGCAAATGTGCTGATACCAGTGATGCACGGTACAAACAGTTGCTTTGTGACAAGTACCCACCCAGTATACTCTGCCGACTACAAGTCGGTCGACGCTACTGCGTGAAGAGTTGCAATATTTGCAAACCTTGTGTACCCCCACCAAACAGGGGAAATTGTCCAACGACTCCTGCATCCACATGCACCTCCTCATGTACAGATTCGCCAACTGGTGACTGTGGTAGTGTCACCAGTTCACAGTGCGCAGAGCAACCAGAAAATCTTGTAACCTGTCCACTAACGTGCGGAAATTGTGATGGTGAGATCTGGTGGGATATGTAATTTGTGCCCTGCCACTTTTTCAAGCAAGAGCAACACTAGGCGAAATGAGACAGGCCAACTCACTTGTAGTTGTACTGGACATATCGAGCTTTCGTGTTGAAACATACTGAACTCGCACATGCTGTGCAGTCTGACCGCGCGTGTGTACTGACTTCTACTCATACCAAGCATCTTCTCATCACTTACGCATGCGCCTAAAGGTGTGAGAATTGTGCGAGTTCGTCGTTGCTACTGTACCGTTCCAGACGAGAAGATGCTCGGTACAAGTCAAAGTGCTCAGGCGGGCAGACTGCTAACAGGCAGAAGTTCAGCAGTTCAAGTCAGAGGTCTACCCTCACTAGCGCGAATCCAGATGCGCGCCTCTCAGTAGCGCGAAACCCAAAATAGCGTCATGAGGTGAGTGCGTCATCTCACTAGCGCGATTTGCATGTGCGCGCCAGGAACTTTTTCGCAACTCTCATTTGCGCGACACCTCAAAATAGCGATTGTATGCTTTAGCGACCCCCCAAAAGCGCGATTGTATGCTTTAGCGACATGCCAAAAGCGCGATTTGTACATACATCCATGTCCTTTTGCGAAGACAAACATTTGTAATTGGCTAAAAATGTAGCCGCTCCTGTTACTACTTGTGCATCTCATGGCCCGTTCACAACGAACGCTGAACGCCGAAGTTGAACTTGCGTCAATGCCAGCGTCAACGCAACGCAGATATCGACGTTCAACGCAGATATCGACGTTCAACGCATATATCGACGTTCGACGCAGATATCGACATTCAACGCAGATATTAGCGATCGCAGATAAAAGTGGCGAACATCGACGAAAACTTGATCGAAAAACGTACGTACGTACGTACCAAACAATATTATCATCTATGCCGGCGTTATTATTGGAGAAAAATAAAGATTTACGTAGATTTCCATAATCTGCGTTGAACGTCGATATCTGCGTCGAACGTCGATATCTGCGTTGAACGTCGATATCTGCGTTGAACGTCGATATCTGCGTTGCGTTGACGCCGGCGTTGACGCAACTTCAACTTCGGCGTTCAGTGTTCGTTGTGAACGGGCCATCATGCTCTAGCCCCAGTGCGAGCATAACAAACGCATGGAATTGGTATCTTGAAAATTTAGACCGAATCGTTGTAAAAGAAAAGCGCCGATTTTGAGCTTTGATATTCAAATTGTCACAATTTGCGAAGTATGTGGACCAAATACATAGTTGAAATTTATATAGTCTAAGCTGAAGCCTTGCCTACTATATGCAAAAAACGCATCAAGATCCAACGTGTGATTTCCGAGTTACATCCACGGAAAGGTGTTCAGTTTATTATGTGACACTCTACAATAATGAGAATACATAGGCCTATGTGGTAATGTGTGACATGGAGTGACTTGCCACTGTGTGGACTGTGGGCTACTGTTTTTACGAATTTTGCATTGTGTCGCTAACTTGTCCAGTTTGCCCCTTGGGAAGGAGTAATGCTCGTAAGGCAAAGCAAGAAAAGCAAAGCCCTCTAATTTAGGAAGGAAACACGTTTCGCGCTAATGTGACTTGCGCAACTGGGACTTCGCGCTTATGGATATTCGCGGACATTGTTCGGCGCGCAAAGTATGTGTCGCGCTAATGAGAGAGCGCTCTTCTGGAAACCGCGAACATATGGTGACGCGCTACTGACACTTCGCGCATTTGATTTCGCGCTTCTGGGTGATCCGCAACTGCGATTCGCGCTAGTGAGAACACCCCAAGTCAGATCGTACTCGTCGGCTGTCCTTACGTTTCAACACGAAACACCGATTTGCTCAATGAGCATATTGGCCTGTCTGATGATGTCTAATACTAAGCTTTGCATGTAGTACAGTATGTAATGTAGGCCTGTAGCCTACATGTACTTTATTGAATATTTATTTCCATACTTATTACAGGCTGTAAGTGCTCGGATACTTCGGACTCATGGTACAAGCCAAATTTGTGTGACAAGTATCCACCACATATGCTCTGCAGGCTGCAAGTAGGGAAGCGATACTGCCCAAAGAAGTGTGGGCTCTGCCAGATGTGTGTATCTCCTATTCCCAATGCCTGCACAACCATGGTCCCTACTCCATGCACTGCCTGCACCGACAAGAGGGACTGTTCCACTGTCACTGCCGCCAAATGCGCAGCCCTGCCTGGCGTATACTTGACAGATTGTGCCAGGACCTGCCGAAATTGCGATGGTACGTATGACATAGTGTACATCGTACATACAATGGCATGCGACGCACGTTTGTTGTCAGGAGGTTGTTGCATACCTACTTGTTCCTTACATGTTCTGGCGTTTTGGAACAACCTCGAACAACATCATGAGACAACTTCAGAGTCCCGACAACCTCGCAAAAAGTTGGAGTCGCGAAATAAGAAATAAACAGGCAGAAAATTATTCAGTTTAAAGGCAAGGGGTCCCCTACACCGACTTTCGAATTTAAAGTTCAAACCAATTTTATCATAAACTACATTTTTAACCGAGTCTTTTGCAAAAAACCGCTTTTCAAAATTCCTATCCGTTCACGAGTTGTCGGTGTGCAAAGTTCAGTCAAGTTCAAGTACTGAAGACGGATTTGGGAACCACTACGGTAGTTAACTACCGGTATTGAAATTTATCGATTTTTATCTTCGAATAACTCATGAACGGATAGGAATTTTGAAAAGCGGTTTTTTGCAAAAGACTTGGTTAAAAATGTAGTTTATGATAAAATTGGTTTGAACTTTAAATTCGAAAGTCGGTGTAGGGGACCTCTTGCCTTTAATGCCAAATTTAAACATAAAAGAAAAAATTCCTTTGATTGGCCACCTTACTAAGAATCCCCATCAAATTTGCTACAAAATCATTACCATTTTGTTTTTCCCAAGGTGGACCAATTTTCTTTCTATTATTTGATTAAGTTGGCATTCAAAATTGAATATTTTCTTCCTGTTTATTTTTATTTCGCGACTCCGACTTTTAATGCGAGCCCCCCTTTAAAGCATAAATCGTCAGGAGATGATAGCACAAAGATATTCGTATATTTCGCACTAAAAAGTGAAAAAGGCATAATGCTTTTAGGCTGCAAATGCGCTGATACAACAGGACCTTATGCAAACCGATGTGCACAATGGAAAAGAAACGGGTACTGCCGTTATAGTATAGCGAAACAGTACTGTCCACTTTCTTGTGGCGAATGCCAAAAATGTGTCCCACCCCCAGGAAGTGCCTGCTGATAAAGTAGCAGGTATTTCTGCCTGGAAAATGCGCAGGTACAAATAGGGTACTATGGGGTAAACCCGGCCACCTACGCTCCTTTGAACTCGCTGTTTCAGCAAATGATGAACCAAGTACTGTAGCTCATATAAAAGAGGAGAGTTCGAAGAATCGATTGCTATAATTGTATCAATCGGTCTATCTATTTGTTGCTGAGATATGCAGCTCTGAAGCGTAGGTGGCTGGATTTTCCAATGGCCAGGTTTACCCCATAGTACCCTATGTAATCATGTATGTGTATATTGCAATGGCTACAGAAAAATATTTCAACATCATCATATTTATGCAATGAATATGTTCTCTTTTGGAATATAACTTCTGAAAGTATGTCTGTGGTTAGTTCATGCATAAACAACATTACACTACATGCAGTGTACTGAGATGCAAGAATACATATAAATACATATATAGTACCTGTATACTGTTGGTTTCATTCAGCAAAAATGTGATTTCCTTTCGCATCTGCATACACAAATACAGGTGGCATCTGAGCTAAGCTTGCCGGAATATGGGTGCTGAACAGTCTTTGGCACCTTATGTAAGTATGAATACGCAATACCAGTTAGCTGTGTCATTTTTCTGGCTTTCGAGTGTCATGTTGGTGTCTCGCTATTCCAACCGACTCGACTACGCCACGTGAGCTGATTTATACTGTTACGTAATCAAAGATAATGGGAACAGTTGGCCGAAGCAGCTTCTTGCGATTAACAGTGGTGTTAGTGGTTGTTTCATGGCTGAACGCTTGTTATGGAAACCCAGGTGATTCACATTCGTACTGTACATCCCCAACGTGTTCTACATTGTATCCCAATGCACTGTACGTACCTACGTACAGTGCATTCCCCAATGGGGCGCTAGGTATGCAAGGTGGTTATGCATTTGACATTTTTGATGCATTGCCAATTGAAGCTATGAAATGTAGCGGTACTGTAAATATGGTATGGCACCTTTATTGTGTACATCAATTATTTTTCTAGCTGATTATGACGCAGCCACGACCACGAGCATGAATGTGGTTGGTACAATAAATGGACAGAAAACTCAATTTGAAACTGAACACAACACTGAGCGAGGTTCATTGGGCGCAAACAACATGAACTGCGTGGTGAGCAACTCCAAGACTAAGACAATCGTACACTGCACATGTGTGCACGCTGCACGGTGGTCTTAAAAAATGAGGCTTTGCTCATCCACCATAGACATGGAAAGAAAGCATCAGAGCAAGAGCGCAACAGATTGCGGAGCAATGCAGTTTAGTGTGGCCAGCAGATCCTTTTGCTCCTGCACCCATATCTGGGGGAGCCTCTGGATATGCCACCTTGGGAATCGCTGCTGCAGCCTTTGATGGCGCCAGCCACCAAACTCCTGCCACCATTGTGTCTGGCATGTTCAATGACAAAGCTGCCTACGTGTACCCAGACCCAACTCCATTAGTGGGAAATTGCGACTTGGGTGCTTCGCCTTCACCCACCAGCTTTTGTGCCTTTTACAAACAGGTTCTTCGAACTTCAGCTAGCCAGTCTTGTTTTAACTCTTTGATATGTGCATTCCAGCTGTTCTTACATGTACCGTATTTACCTGTGCATAGCCCCAATGCAAAAATTGAGAGGTCCTATATGGGGCTATGCATAGGGGGGGGGCTATGCATAGGGGGAATATGCATAGGACATTTTTTATGTTTTTGAGAGGTGCGCAAAGGCATATTTTTTAGGCCAAAAGCACGTGTTTTAGGGCATAATTGAGGTCAAACCAGGGTTATTCTAGTACAATACACACCCAAGCAGGCTTGTAGGCATCTTAGCTTGGTGTGGGAGTGCCTATGTGTTATGACCAGCTTATGTAGGTAGGTTCAGGTACCCTACAGTACATATGGGGCATATGCATAGGGGGGGCTATGCACAGGTAAATACGGTATATCCAAAAGAAGTGCCATTCCTGCTTTGCGTCTGCTAGGCTATCTGGCACAATGTCAATGAGATTGGATGCGGTGGGGCCGTGTGCAATGCAATAGAAGGCTTTATTGACCCAATCACAAGCAATCCTCTTCAAACAGGAGATCAGGCTATGGTCTACATTTGTCTTTATGGTCCAGAGACTGCGTAAGGATGGGTTATAGTTGGCGAACTTGCTTGCGCTTACCTAGAGTACAGTACCTAATCATGTGTATAGTGTATACCATATGTACCCTGATCTTAATAAAATGCAACATATATTCTTCGACTTGTTTGTTCTACCTTGTGAAGGTATAATACACTTGCTTTTGACCATGGAGTCCCACCATACACAAAGGAGACAGTTCCTTGTGAACATACCTGTGAAGAACCAACAAAACAGTGTTACAAGAACAACTTGTGCTGTAAGCAATTGCACTTTGTTCTACAGTATATGGTTTATGTGTGCGGTTTATAAGTGTGTATGTTATGTGCATAAGTGGAAGTGTGTGCAAGGTGCGTCATTCATCGCAGTCAACTTTGTCTCTTCTACTTGTTAAAGGCACTGGCGCAGAAACATGCCCAGGAGGAGTTCTACCATGCAGTAAGTGCGTTCCAATCTAACATGAGATAATGACTACCACTTGATCTGTGCTATATTCAAATAATATATTATTGTCAGCAACAACATCAACATCAACGACTACTACTACAACTACAACAACAACAACTACTACTACTAGTACAACAACAACGACTACAACATCAACAAGCACATCAACCAGTACAACCAGCACAAGTACAACTACGACCAGCACAAGTACAACAACAACTACAAGTACAACCTCAACCTCTACATCGACTACTACTACTACAACTACAACAAGTTCAACTACAAGTACATCGACTAGCACAAGTACTAGTACAACATCTACCAGCACAACCTCCACTACAACTACGACTAGTACATCTACTACTACATCAACAACTACTACATCGACTTCTACGTCTACTTCAACAACATCCACAACTTCAACATCTACTACTACTACTACTACTACTACTACTACTACTACTACTACTACTACTACTACTACTACTACTACTACTACTACTACTACTACTACTACTACTACTACTACTACTACTACTACTACTACTACTACTACTACTACTACTACTACTACTACTACTACTACAGGTACAACCACAACAACCACTAGCACAACTACTACATCTACAAGTACAACCACAACCTCAACCTCAACAACTACATCATCAACCACAACAACCACTAGTACTACTACATCTACAAGTACAACCACAACCTCAACAAGTACATCGTCAACCACTAGCACAACTACTACATCGACAAGTACAACCACAACCTCAACAAGTACATCATCAACCACTAGCACAACTACTACATCGACAAGTACAACGACAAGCTCAACAAGTACATCATCAACCACAACAACCACTAGCACAACTACTACATCTACAAGTACAACCACTACCTCAACAAGTAGCACATCTTCAACATCAACCACAACAACCACAAGCACTACTACTACCTCTACAAGCACAACCTCAACAAGTATACATGTCAATATTAGTAACAAGTTGGCATACATGCAAAGCAGGAAACATTAGTCAAAAGATGAGCAGCCTTTCAAAAGATCAGCAAAAGATGAGCGAATAATTGGGGTGAATTCCTCAATATTATGTCTTTGCAACGTTCGCGTGCAGGCGCACATTTTTTAGGCCATAAGCACGTGTTTTAGGGCATAATTGAGGTCAATAGGGCAATTAGGGCAAAGAGCAATGTAAAGCGATTACAGGTACAACAACTTCAACCACATCAAGCTCAACAACAACAACAACAACAACAACAACAACAACAACAACAACAACAACAACAACAACAACAACAACAACAACAACAACAACAACAACAACAACAACAACAACAACAACAACAACAACATCTACTACAACTGGAACAACCACTACTTCCACTAGCACTTCTTCAACATCTACTACAACTGGCACAACTACTACTTCAACTAGCACAAGTTCAACATCTACAACAACAACAACAACAACAACAACAACAACAACAACAACAACAACAACAACTACTACTACTACTACTACTACTACTACTACTACTACTACTACTACTACTACTACTACTACTACTACTACTACTACTACTACTACTACTACTACTACTACTACTACTACTACTACTACTACTACTACTACTACTACTACTACTACTACTACTACTACTACTACTACTAGCACAACTTCAACATCTACTACAACTGGTACAACTACTACTTCCACTAGCACATCTTCAACATCTACTACAACTGGTACGACAACTACAGGGTGTCCCATTTGGATATGAAATGTCGTTTGAGGTTATAACTTGGGAACCACTAGAGTTAAGACGCTGAAATTTTTCCTGCAGATACCCAAGAATATGTATAACCTTGTGTAAAAATTTCGTCCCAAAACTCCAATCTGAACGTAAGATATTGGTAGCTCAAGTTTCGACCACGAAAATCAAAAGTTTTTGAATCGCAAGTCTTGTGCTCAGACGAATTTTTGTGGCATTCCAGTTGTAGTAGTTGTGGTTGTTGTTGTTGTTGTTGTTGTTGTTGTTGTTGTTGTTGTTGTTGTTGTTGTTGTTGTTGTTGTTGTTGTTGTTGTTGTTGTTGTTGTTGTTGTTGTTGTTGTTGTTGTTGTTGAGCTTGATGTGGTTGAAGTTGTTGTACCTGTAATCGCTTTACATTGCTCTTTGCCCTAATTGCCCTCTTGACCTCAATTATGCCCTAAAACACGTGCTTATGGCCTAAAAAATGTGCGCCTGCACGCGAACGTTGCAAAGACATAATATTAAGGAATTCACCCCAATTATTCGCTCATCTTTTGCTGATCTTTTGAAAGGCTGCTCATCTTTTGACTAATGTTTCCTGCTTTGCATGTATGCCAACTTGTTACTAATATTGACATGTATACTTGTTGAGGTTGTGCTTGTAGAGGTAGTAGTAGTGCTTGTGGTTGTTGTGGTTGATGTTGAAGATGTGCTACTTGTTGAGGTAGTGGTTGTACTTGTAGATGTAGTAGTTGTGCTAGTGGTTGTTGTGGTTGATGATGTACTTGTTGAGCTTGTCGTTGTACTTGTCGATGTAGTAGTTGTGCTAGTGGTTGATGATGTACTTGTGAAGGTATGATACACTTTTTGCTTTTGGCCGTAGATTGCACCATTTCATACCGCAAAGGAGACAGTTCCTTGTGGAACTACACATGAGAGAACCAACAAAACAAAGTGACAAGAAACAACTTGTGTTGTAAGCAATTGCACTTTGTTTGAGGGGATATGGTTTATGTAAGCGGGCTGCGGGGGTGTATGTCTTGTGCATAAGTGGAAGTATTGTCCAAGTAGTGGGTACAAGTTTAGAGCAATTCAACTTTTTATCTTCTACTTGTTAAAGGCACTAACAGGAAAAAATTCCTGCCGGAGAAGAGCTGTCCCTGCAGTACAGTACCGTTGGATCTTGACATAAAATACAATCAACTACGACTTGATCTGTGCTATGTTCAAATAATATGTTGTTGTTGGCAACAACATCAACATAAACGAGCTACTGTAGCACTACTTTGGAAACACCTTACTACAGACTAGTCAAGAGTGACTTGTCATTACCTAGTCATTAGGGTGTTTCTTTGGATATATCATGTAGTTTGGGGCTATAGTTTGGAGCCAGCAAAAAGTAAACATAATTTTCCTGCAAAATCTCCCAAAATATGTCCATAATTATATATAAAAAGCATTCCAAAACTGCAATGTGGAAACATCAGATATTTCACCTCAAATTTTCAACCAAAAAATCACAAAACTCTTGAATGGAACCGACAAGATAAGAATTGTGAAACTATCACATTTCCATGAGTATCACACTATTTCATCAACACCTGAAAACATTTCATAAATTGATTGTTATTTTACAGTACGGAAACATTTTTTGCATTTGAAAACCAAAGCTATTTCAAAAAAATCAAAAAGAATGATTTGAAAAACAAATGAGCAAACACAAGCTCATTGAGAACTTTATAATTTCGTGGTAGAGCTTAAAAATTACAATACTCTGATTCTTTGGGACGAAATTTTACACGAGGTTATGCAATTATGATTCTCGCAAAAAATTTCAGCGTCTTAACCCTTTGTGGTTCCCAAGTTATAGCCCGAAACGACATGATATTAAAAAAGGAAACACCCTGTGTCTGAGGGAGCCCTGTTTGTATGTAGGTATCCACTTCTGGCTCAAAAGCTGAAAAAACAAGGTGTGTTGATCGCCGACGCAATGTGTGCAGTGCGCTGGTTTCCTTTGCAAGAGTGTGCCCGTCGGTGGTTTTCGGCTCACAAAAAGTTGGCAGTCGCTGTCGCTTCAATACGGACTGCATGTCTGGCGCCTATTGCCAATCAGGGCGATCGGCACTGTTGGACCACTCATGTGCACGGCTGAAGCATTACTGCTGGCCCAGTAAGAGGGGGAGACTCGGGAGGAGGGAGCACCAGTTGGTTTAGCCGGCACCTATGACAGATGGTTGTATAGCAAT